>JAWQFJ010020316.1:7500-12500 GCA_034096865.1 Theodoxus fluviatilis | reverse complement strand
TCGCCCCCTCCCGTTACGAGATTCCACTGACTCATGAGCACCACGCTCCCTACACAAAGTCAGTCAAGTTCAAAGTCAAGCTTCACTGGACTTTCGTTAGATAACCCCAAGTCTCTCTGAGCCAGTGTGACAAATATCATCCTACGTAAGAATCAAGCTATCTGTCACTCCTGCTCCTGTTGCATATCGACACCTGCAACCAATGAATTTTCACACGACACCGCCTTTCGCGAGTGAGCGTGCAATTACCCTTCAACACCCCTCTGCCTCTATCAAATCCCACTCTGGATTGATAAGCCACTCCTCGAATAGACTTCACACACGAAACCTAAGCGCGTCCCGCTTAGACTCTCACCAAAGCATCTATGCTAAACTCCAACGAAATCTCAACCACCGAGACTGACGAAGGAAAAATACTTGCAACTTGTGGAACCGCCACAATTGCAGAGGAGACGCCTCATGCGTCCAGCCACGTCGTTCGCTCAGCCTCGCACCGGACCTCGGGTCAGCGCAGCTTGTCAGGAACGACCAGGTGCTCGTCAGACGAGCGGAGTCCACCGGCGTAGACTCGAACGTCGATGTACACGAATAGGTAGGAAGCGTCCCGCAGACACTCAGTCAAGCGGCCAAACACTCAGCAATCCGTGTAATCAGCAAAGTAGCAACCAAGTAGAGCAGAGCAGCAACCGAGTAGCCTGCAACATATCATCATACGATCCCCGATAAGAGGCTATTTCTCTCCCCCTTGAATTTACTCAGTCAAGAATTCAACATCAGACCGATGTGCCCCGGCTCAGACGCCTTAGTTGAAAAATCCCTCCTCGCGCCTCCCAGGCGAGAGAAATTGAATTAAATATATCTCATATCCTCATGGAGTGAATCACTGAACATCCCCCAGTGAAAGTAGACATCTCTTCCATAGATTTACTTTAACTCCATGACATAATTCAATCAAGCGAGTGAATGACCTATTTCCCAAATCCGACAATAGCCCATCACTCTACACGTGGCAAAGAGTACTAAAAAAATGGCGAAACGGTTACCTCAGAAAAATCCGCCAGGCTGTGGTATGTCCATAGAACTTCGCTATAGCCATTTAAAGATCCTCCTTGCATTCCCATGTGCTCTAACCCAGCCCGGGTTTGCGCAGAGAAACTTCTGTTCAGCGAACTGACTTCGCTCGTAAAGCTGCCTATACAGCTTTGACCGTTAGCGGCACCAACTGCGCGCATAACCTTCTCGTCCGACCGACGGAGCATAAACTAATGGGAAAGGACGCTTTCGCTCTCAAAGTCGCCTATCCCACGTGACCGTTGTCCAACCCGTAATGAGAATTTTCCCGCTTCTCGAATCCGACCCAATCACCGTCTTGCAAACCCCAGCGACGAAAGAATCCGTGTTAAGATAAAGGAAACCCCGTACTGCATTCTTCCAGACCCCTGCACGTGGCACTCCGACACTCCGAGTGACGTCACACCCCCCTCCTGTCACTCAAATTCAACCGCGACGCACCCAACGACCGTTTGAACGTATCCACTGATTAGGTTTTCTACGCGGACAATTTTATTGCACCTCTCAACGACGTTTTACCGCACAACCCATTCTAATCACACTTTTCGTCGCGCCAACACGCGACAGTTTGACTTTGACTTCTTTATCCCTCCAGGTTTACTGGAGGTCCTACAGACTTTATCTGTGTGTGTGTGTGTGTGTGTGTGTGTGTGTGTGTGTGTGTGTGTGTGTGTGTGTGTGTGTGTGTGTGTGTGTGTGTGTGTGTGTGTGTGTGTGTGTGTGTGTGTGTGTGTGTCTGTCGGTCAGTCCCTACTTAACGGCTGATTTCTCAAAAACTACTGGACGGATTTCCTTGACATTTTGCACACTTACTGGAAGTTAGGTCCGATTGAATGTATCAATTTTTTTTTAGAATCGTGGTTTGAAAAAAAGGGTTTTTTAAGGTCGTAAACTCGAAAGCACCTCCCTAATATGTCAATTTACGGAATGGCGAAATGCAAAATGTGTGACGTCATCAATAACGTGACGTAATTTTATCTGTATGTCTGTCTCTCTGTCCCGACTTAACGGCTGATTTATCAAAAACTACTGGACGGATTTTCTTGACATTTTGCACACTTACTGGAAGTTAGGTCCTATTGAATGTATCAAATGTTCAGAATCGAGGTTTGAAAAGAAAGGGATTTATTTAGGTCGTAAACTCGAAAACACCTCCCCTGAAATGTCAGTTGACGGAATGGCGATAATATTTTGCCTTTTCCTTCACTCCTGTCACCACAAGCGTTTCTTCCACGCTGTACGAGCGCTCACCAATTACATAAATAGTTTTCGTGATCCTCCCCAGAAGAAAAAAATCGCCTTTGCTTAAAAATACCATTTTACAGTCAAAATTGTCCACCCGCGCAGCCGGTCCGAACCTTCGAACAGCCACTCTGTCTGAGCGCAACAACTTGGTAGTCTGTTCGCGTGGCCTAGTGGCTGTGAATCAATACCGTAAAAGTTGGCCTACAAGGCGCACCTGGTTATAAGCCGCACCCCCCGTTTTTAAAGAAAAATACAGAAAAATCCATATATTAGCCGCACTGGCATACAAGCCGCATGAAAACCGAACATGTCTAAGGCAAAACAAAGTCGCCGCAACCCACTGAGAAAAGCATCAAAAGCGAACAGAAACATCAAAACAGAAAGGATTTTCAATCGTCATCTTTTATTTCACAAAATTTGTCAGCATATACATATGTACATACTAAAATCGTGTTAAAATACCGGCAAATATTTCTTCATTATCAGTTAAGACTATACAGTTGAATACCGGTAAATGGGCTGCTACCACGCAGTGTCATGGAGAAAGTATGCAGACAAAAACATCTCATTGAGACCAGACTATACAGGGAAAAGTTAGATCGCAGTTCAGCTGCGCAAATTAATCTTCTCTGAAGAAACGGTGATACTACCGAAACGCATACAATCAAAAGTTTGAGCAGCAGTCGAAAAGGCAAAAACAGAAAGTCAAAGGTCATGAGGTACCGTCAAGGAAAGTTCGAAGCATCAAAACCGAACAGAAACATCAAAACAGAAAGTCAAAAGTCATGAGGTACCGTAAAGGAAAGTTCAATGGTCTTTACTCGAGATCTGATGATGAGAATCCGCTGAAGTCGGACTCTTCCGTGTCAGAGACGAACAGGTTCAGTATCGCCTCTGGTGCAGAATCACCGGAAGTGTCACTGTCACTGCCAGCCTCGTTGTCAGTGGGTGTCGATGCATCGTCTGCTGCAGCAATGATCTGTGCTTTTTGGAATCCATTGATGATTGTGGATTTCTTGACTGCATCCCACGCTTTCAGTACCCACTGGCACACTTCTGCATACGTAGCTCTTCGCATACGTCCTGTCTTGGTGAATGATTTGTCACCTTCCGCCATGATTATAGGCCAACACTGACGATCACACTGCCGGAAACTAGGTCAAACCCAAAAACACATCGCTGACTGGCGATGCAGAAAAAAGTCATACATTAGCCGCACCGGCTGATAAGCCGCAGGGGTCCGTTCATGAAAAAAAAGTAGCGGCTTATAGGCCAACTTTTACGGTAATAAACTTGGCAGAAATAGACCTTGAGTATCCTAAAATGTACAAGACCACTCAAATTTCATGAACTATCATCCATTTTTCTACAATTTACAGTGCAAAATACGAAGCGAGGGAGTTTCCGGAAAAGAACGTTATAATTGCTTTACAAACACGTAGTAACGTCAGTTGCCGAATGGCTCAGATGGTAAAGCGTTGGACTATTGTAACGTTAGGTCGTGCGTGAACGGGTTCGAATCCGCGCTGAAACTTTTCCCCCCTCTTTTTTCGAGAGGTTGCTGGTTCGAACCCGACCTGTTTTTGTGGGGGTTTTTTGGTGTTTTTCCCCCCCCTCTTTTCCCGAGAGGTTGCGGGTTCGAACCTGATCTCTTTTTTTTGTGCCAAAACCTGGAGGTTCAGCGCCAGCGGTTGTTATTGTTTAGGCCAGTGGTCCGTCACAATGTTCAATGGGAAGGGGTTTGGGGTGGGTGGGGTGGTAGATGGGGTAATAAATTTACAATTCATAATTTACAACAATCGTACATTTAAACAACGCATTATTTTAGTCATGTACATCATTTGTGTTTGTGGGACAGCTTGGTCCTCAGTGTTAAGAAATATTGTATGCATATTCATTTTCCACATATTGCCTACGAAGTTTCATGGCATAGTGTATAAACATAGCGACTTTTTTGGTTTTCATATAACCTTTCCCGTTGATTAAGAAAGTAGGACTGAATACCTTGGTATCCTTATATCTGATATAATATTCTAAATACTTTTTCCTTTATATAAGCTTCATTTTAGTAGGAAATGGAGTTCGTCTTCAATGCAGTCACTACAAAATGGACAGTGTTTATCATCATTGTTAAAGGCATTGATACGTAATTCATTATGTTTTAGTCTGAAACGCGTAAGTACTTCTCTAAACTTTGTAATATTGATAGTCTGTAAATAGTTTTCACACTGAAGATCATATGTGAATGATCGATAGAATATAAACCTCTCACTGATCTTGCTATTCAGTCCTTGCCTGAAGCAGTCTTGGACCCTGAATTTCAACTTTCTCAAAAGACTTTTCTCGTTAGTAAGGCCTTTATTGTACCATATAAATGCAAAACCTGACTTGCAGAAACATTCTTCGATGGATTTCAGCCAGTTGAGCTCACTGGGAATATTGGTGCTGGCCATCATAAGGAGTGCTTGCTTAGGCAATCTAAAATCTGGCATTTAAAAAACTTTAAGCCAGTATTTAACAGCTCGGACTGTGCTATTTATTACAAGAAGGAATCTTCCAGTTTCCCCATAAACTAAACTATTTGGCGTTTTGACATAAACGTTCAGAAACTTCTTGCATGCAAATAAATGCGACTTCTCTACCCTCAGATGCTCTTTTATTCCCCATAACTCTGACGCATATAA
>JAWQFJ010020316.1:0-5000 GCA_034096865.1 Theodoxus fluviatilis | reverse complement strand
AAGTGAACTATTTAATGAGGCACGTCAGCGCGCATTTACGAAATGGGCAGACCCTCGTAGGGAAACTGGCGACAAAAATGACTTTAGCCTCGCAAGGCCGACACTGCTAATGGGGTTTGCATTGTCTTTTTTGCTTCTTCGAGAGAGTGCATTTCCGAGCCAAGCCTTTTTTTCCGCAGAAAGGAGGGTCTTACTTACAAGTGGAAGCGTTCGTTCCACACGGGGTTCAAGGTGTTGGGTTTCACGGACGTGGTTTTGATCAGTTTGGCCGGCAACAGCTCTCTCACAGAAGACGAGGCCTTGTCCTTTTTCTTGCGCAGACTGGCAGAAAACTTCTTCAGCCCTTTCTTATCTTTATCCTTGGGCTTGTTGGACTCCTCGTCGGACGAAAACAGGTCCGCAGTCGCCTGGTCGCCAGAGGGCATGATGCCCAGCATGCAGTAGGGGTCACTGAAACCTGTAGAACAACACGAAGTAATGATCGTGGTCAATCTATTAACAGCCAGATCATTTACACCAAACCTGAATCTTGTGAAAACGTCTCTGAATTTCTTGATAATCATTGAGATAGTCTTCAAGACCAAACGACGTTTTGAAGGACGAGTACCACCTCCTGGAGAAACCAATCTCTTAGTCTCCGCTTTAGTTGCTTTATAAAATAGCCATCGTTCTGAACACCACCGTTAAGCCACACATAACCAAACTTCAGATTTTGTAAACGTTTTTTTACTGATTATTAACCCAATTGAATTTGTTGGGGATTGTCGAGTTTTTTAAGCGTATTTAGGAAATCTGTCGTGGTCCATTTTACATAGTCTCAATCAGTATGTGATCACTTTAGTGTAGCTACTTATGTTTAAGGGGAATCTCCCGAGATCGCCAAAGACCATGTGGTTCGGGGTCCTAGTACTAAGCCTAGGAACTTTTTCCATGAGAAAACGTGAATGGTTTCCACCTGTCTATATCTTCCTAGGCCCCATATCTCGGCACTATACAGCACAGTGGGAAGAACTTGCTCTCTAACATTCGAGTGAACACTCTGGTTTTCGTACACATCAGATTCCACAATGCTTTGAATATGTGCACAATCTTTTGCCTCCCTCTCAAGCATACATATTCTAGTGAAGTATCCATTGACAGTCTGCTGGTAAATACAAAACACAAATATTTATACTGATTGACCACATTCAACTTCATCTCATTAAGGTACCGCCTTTCTTCTGAGGCAAGATGGCCATCTTTCCTGAAAACCATGATCTTCGCCTTCTCTGGATTTACAGCTAGGCTTAGTGAATTAGACCCATGGACAAGATTATTAATTTGATTCTGTAGCTCCGTAGGTGTGTTAGATATCAGAATAACATCATCTGCAAAAAAAGTAGGTAGATTTATCTCATACCTGGAACTAGCTGGACCCCGTGTTTTCCTTTGCTACATACATATTCTGCAACCGAGTTAATAAATAGGAAAAAAAACTCCAGGGGAATCGATTGCGCCCTGTTTTACACCAACTGAGCATGGAAAGAAATCTGACAAGGCATGCCGCCATCGCACACAGGATTGCGCATCAGCATAGATGGCCTTTAACATTTTTGTTGTTGTTGAGAGTGCAGCTTCCTTGAGGACTCTTCAGAGATGTGTATGGTTAAAAGTATCAAACGCCTTTCTATAGTCAACATAACAAACAGACAACTTTCCGCGTCCTTCACCATATACATGCTTTAAAATCATTGCATACAGAGTAAAAATATGATCTACTGTGGAATGGCTAGCTCGAAAGTCAGCCTGCTCAACGCAAATTTTGTCCTCAAGCTCCAACCATGTTCGCAGGCGTACGGCCAATACAGAGGTGAAAAGTTTACATGTTGCACTCAGTAATGAGATTCCTCTATAGTTGTCGGGATTATGAACGTCTCCTTTCTTATGTATGGGTACGATGGTTGACTGGGCCATATTCTAGGAAAGTATTGCCCATCATATAAGATATTGACAAGTTTGGTCAGAAATGGCATCAACTTATCACATGCCTCTTTGAAACATCCTCCTGGCAGACCATTCATTTCTGCCGCCTTGCCATGTCTTATCTTCTTAAATGCCTTCTTAACTTCATTTTCGCTAATAGGGGCGTCTAAAACTTCATGGTAATAACGTCCGCTTCACCTGCATTTACAAGTGTTGTCACAGAGTTATCGTTGCTTCAAAGCAACGCCTCAAATTGAGTTTTCCAGGCTCAATACCTATATTCGACCGAGGAATAGAACGTCGTGTGGGGTTCTTTGCAATTGTCCAAAACTTCCGAAAGTCATGTAGGCTAATCATCAATGAAGTACGAATCTCATACAAGTATCCATTTTCTTTTTTTTGGATGATGTGCTTATAGTTTCGTCTGCTGTGCAAATACGCTTCTTTTGTACACTTGCAAGAAAACATCCTATATTATTTAAGGGCGTTACTTGCTATTTTCTTGCTCACACGGCATATAGCATCAAACTACAGAACACGAGGTTTTCGGGTTAGCCCTTTAACCCTCACCTGCCTCTTCATGCAATTCGCATTCCACAACAATTAATCTGTAAAGTACTGGAGAACCACATCGATAGAGGTATCTACAGCCGAGAGAGCTTTTTGGAGTCGCATGTTGAACTCTGTGGTATTGACCTTTTGACGGAATAAGTCCGTTTTGCTATGGTCCCATCGCAGTGCTGAGTAATTTAGAGCTCCCTGCTTCCGAAGTACTTTGTGTATAGGACAACCAAGTGAAACCTCGAGAGGCATATGGTCGGACTCAACAAGAGTATCGACAGAGAGATCAATTCTAAAATGATGATGGGGAGTGATTACCAGGCAGTAAACTACAAAGCTATCTCCATGAGGAGAAATGTAAGTGAATTTGCCTTCCTTATCTCTGGTCGCACAACCATTGAGTATAAGGAAGGGGGGGAGGGGGGGGGGGGAAGAGAGAGAGAGAGAGAGAGAGAGAGAGAGAGAGAGAGAGAGAGAGAGAGAGAGAGGGGGGCGAGACAGACAGACAGACAGACGGACAGACAGACAGACAGACAAACAGACGGACGGACGGATGGACGGACGGACGGACGGAAGGACGGACGGACGGACGACAGACAGACAGACAGACAGACAGACAGGCAGGCAGGCAGGCAGGCAGGCAGGCAGGCAAACAGACAGACAGACAGACAGGCAGACAGGCAGACAGGCAGACAGGCAGACAGACAGACAGACAGACAGACAGACAGACAGACAGATAGACAGAAAAGACGACCGCGACAAACAGGAGCGCACTGTTCTTACAGACATAGCGACTGTCAGACGTGTGGTGAACACAGAGACGTGTGGTGAACACAGAGACATGTGGTGAACACAGAGACGTGTGGTGAACACAGAGACATGTGGTGAACACAGAGACGTGTGGTGAACACAGAGACGTGTGGTGAAAACAGAGGCGTGTGTAGACAGAGACGGGTGTAGACAGAGACGTGTGGTGTAGACAGAGACGTGTCGTGAACACAGAGACGTGTGTAGAGAGAGGTGTGTAGACAGAGGCGTGTGGTGTATACAGAGACGTGTGGTGTAGACAGAGACGTGTGGTGTAGACAGAGATGTGTAGACAGAGACGTGTGTAGACAGAGACGTGTGTAGACAGAGACGTGTGGTGAACACAGAGACGTGTGTATACAGAGATGTGTAGACAGAGACGTATGGTGAACACAGAGACGTGTGTATACAGAGATGTGTAGACAGAGACGTGTGTATACAGAAACGTGTGTAGACAGAGACGTGTGGTGAACACAGAGACGTGTGGTGTAGACAGAGACGTGTGTAGACAAAGACGTGTGGTGAACACAGAGACGTGTGGTGTAGACAGAGACGTGTGTAGACAGAGATGTGTGGTGTAGACAGAGACGTGTGTAGACAAAGACGTGTGGTGTAGACAGAGACGTGTGGTGTAGACAGAGACGTGTGTAGACAAAGACGTGTGGTGTAGACAGAGACGTGTGTAGACAAAGACGTGTGGTGTAGACAGAAACGTGTGTAGACAGAGACGTGTGGTGAACACAGAGACGTGTAGTGTAGACAGAGAGGTGTGTAGACAGAGACGTGTGGTGTACTCAGACACGTGTAGTGTAGACAGAGACGTGTGTAGACAGAGACGTGTGGTGAACACAGAGACGTGTAGTGTACTCAGACACGTGTAGTGTAGACAGAGAGGTGTGTAGACAGAAACGTGTGTAGACAGAGACGTGTGGTGAACACAGAGACGTGTAGTGTAGACAGAGAGGTGTGTAGACAGAGACGTGTGGTGTACTCAGACACGTGTAGTGTAGACAGAGACGTGTGTAGACAGAGACGTGTGGTGAACACAGAGACGTGTGGTGTTGACAGAGACGTGTGTAGACAAAGACGTGTGGTGTAGACAGAGACGTGTGTAGACAGAGACGTGTGGTGAATACAGAGACGTGTGGTGTAGACAGAGACGTGTGTAGACAGAGATGTGTGGTGTAGACAGAGACGTGTGTAGACAAAGACGTGTGGTGTAGACAGAGACGTGTGTAGACAAAGACGTGTGGTGTAGACAGAGACGTGTGTAGACAAAGACGTGTGGTGTAGACAGAGACGTGTGTAGACAAAGACGTGTGGTGTAGACAGAAACGTGTGTAGACAGAGACGTGTGGTGAACACAGACACGTGTAGTGTAGACAGAGACGTGTGTAGACAGAGACATGTGGTGTAGACAGAGACGTGTGGTGTACTCAGACACGTGTAGTGTAGACAGAGAGGCGTGTAGACAGAGACGTGTGGTGAACACAGAGACGTGTGGTGTAAACAGAGAGGTGTGTAGACAGAGAGGTGTGGTGAACACAGAGACGTGGACAGACATACACAAAGGGTCAAGGAACACGGGATAGAGCTTTCCTTACCGTCAGCATCCTTGGCCTCTAGCCCTCGCGCCTCGTTCACGAGCGCGTTTAGGATCAGCGTGGGAG
>JAWQFJ010020314.1:57500-74418 GCA_034096865.1 Theodoxus fluviatilis | reverse complement strand
TAAAAGTTTTTACGGACGCACCGGACGCATGAACACCCGGACGGACGAAACGGGTGAGTACATAGACTCACTTTTGCTTCGCATGTGAGTCAATAGAAACCAAATGACAGTATGTAGAATGCATCAATGGTTCTTTTAAACTGCTACTTTATTCAAAGCGAGATGTGAGTCGACGTAGGCTACAGGTTGAAGGTCGACGGGGCACTGGCACACGTGATACTACGAGGCTTATCATGTAGCCGAGAGGTTTGTGGGCCTTGCTGCGGTCTCTGCTGCAGCCATTTGTACGGGTACCCATTCGCTCTCTTCGCCTGTTTTCGTTCTCCTGCAAGAAGATCACGGTGGCGGCAGCAGCAATTACATCCTCGCTGACTGAGACATTGTTGTGCGGAAGACGTCTCCAACAAAGACGGGAGGAACCACATAAGATGGGTGGAGTCAATTCAACTGATTTGTTTCACAAAAACAAGTTTCATCGAGTGCAAACACCTCAAGTGAAACAAAAAAAATGGGTTCATGGACAGAGAAATAGCGTGTTTCTGTTTCACCTGGTGACTCTAGCATGGACCCTTGAACTTATTCGCGCGTTCAAGAAACCTTCAAAAATACTTTTTTCGGGGGGTGGGGGAGGGGTGTGTGTGTGTTGAGGTGGGGGGGGGGGGGGGGGGAATAATCCCTGGGTGAGCACCTACATGCACGTCAAGATGACTACTGACTCAGCACAGCTGTGCAGCTCTCACCACACAGGACGGGCCTGTTGCTGGGCTCTCGCTGGGCTAGCTCGGGCAATGACCTCATTCGGGGGGGGGGGGGGGGGGGGGGGGGGGTTGTTTCAGACTGACGCAAATGGCAAGCGACCTCATTACGCGCCATTCGATTATTACAAAGGAAAACCTCTTCTCATCCAAGCCTGGGTCTGGCAACTTGACCCTCCACATATAGGTATCAAGAAGGTCACGAAGCTTTACCCAGCACTGATGGTCAGCAGCTCCGGTGGGGACTGCAGGCTGCGTTGCTGTGACTGACAAGACCCCTGGCAACTCGACGCCTTCCTTCGTGAGCGGATGGGTGTGTCAGCGAGCGACCGAGCGAGAGAGAGAGAGAGAGAGAGAGAGAGAGAGAGAGAGAGAGAGAGAGAGAGAGAGACAGAGAGAAAGAGAGACAGAGAAAGACAGAGAGAGAGACTAAAACTTGCAGACACAAACTGACCGACAGGCAGACTGACAGACGGACGGAATGACGGATGGACCGACATATACATGTAAACTGCCTGATGGATGGACAGAAGAAAAGAGGCAGAGCCACAGAGCGAGATAAAGAGAAAAACAGATGAGAGAAGGATGGAAAGAGGAAAGGGTCGCTGAGGTCTCTGAGCCTACGGTGGGACATGCAAGGCATGGGTTGAGCCTACGGTGGGACATGCAAGGCATGGACTGTCTGTGAATCTACGGTGGGCCATGCAAGGCATGGGTTGTCTTTGGGCCTACGGTGGGCCACACAAGGCATTATTGTCTTTGAGCCTACGGTGGGCCTTGCAAGGCATTGATTGTCTGTGGGCCTACGGTGGGCCATGCAAGGCATGGATTGTCTGTGGGCCTACGGTGGGCCATGCAAGGCATGGACTATCTGTGAATCTACGGTGGGCCATGCAAGGCATGGACTATCTGTGAATCTACGGTGGGCCATGCAAGGCATGGATTGTCTGTGAGCCTACGGTGGGCCATGCAAGGCATGGACTGTCTGTGGGCCTATGGTGGGCCATGCAAGGCATGACTGTCTGTGGGCCTATGGTGGGCCATGCAAGGCATGACTGTCTGTGAATCTACGGTGGGCCATGCAAGGCATGGATTGTCTGTGGGCCTACGGTGGGCCATGCAAGGCATGGACTGTCTGTGGGCCTACGGTGGGCCAAGCAAGGCATGGATTGTCTGTGGGCCTACGGTGGGCCATGCAAGGCATGGACTGTCTGTGAACCTACGGTGGGCCATGCAAGGCATGGATTGTCTGTGGGCCTACGGTGGGCCAAGCAAGGCATGGATTGTCTGTGGGCCTACGGTGGGCCATGCAAGGCATGGATTGTCTGTGAGCCTAAGGTGGGGCCATGCAAGGCATGGATTGTCTGTGGGCCTACGGTGGGCCATGCAAGGCATGGACTATCTGTGAATCTACGGTGGGCCATGCAAGGCATGACTGTCTGTGGGCCTATGGTGGGCCATGCAAGGCATGATTGTCTGTGGGCCTATGGTGGGCCATGCAAGGCATGGACTGTCTGTGAGCCTATGGTGGGCCATGCAAGGCATGGACTGTCTGTGAGCCTATGGTGGGCCATGCAAGGCATGGATTGTCTGTGAGCCTATGGTGGGCCATGCAAGGCATGGACTGTCTGTGAGCCTACGGTGGGCCATGCAAGGCATGGACTGTCTGTGAGCCTACGGTGGGCCATGCAAGGCATGGATTGTCTGTAAGCCTACGGTGGGCCATGCAAGGCATGGATTGTCTACGGTGGGCCATGCAAGGCATGGATTGTCTGTGGGCCTACGGTGGGCCATGCAAGGCATGACTGTCTGTGGGCCTATGGTGGGCCATGCAAGGCATGACTGTCTGTGGGCCTATGGTGGGCCATGCAAGGCATGACTGTCTGTGGGCCTATGGTGGGCCATGCAAGGCATGACTGTTTGTGGGCCTATGGTAGGCCATGCAGGGCATGGATTGTCTGTGAGCCTACGGTGGGCCATGCAAGGCATGGATTGTCTGTGGGCCTACGGTGGGCCATGCAAGGCATGGATTGTCTGTGGGCCTACGGTGGGCCATGCAAGGCATGGACTGTCTGTGAATCTACGGTGGGCCATGCAAGGCATGGACTGTCTGTGGGCCTACGGTGGGCCATGCAAGGCATGGGTTGTCTGTGAGCCTACGGTGGGCCATGCAAGGCATGGACTGTCTGAGAGCCTATGGTGGGCCATGCAAGGCATGGACTGCCTGTGAATTTACGGTGGGCCATGCAAGGCATGGGTGTCTGTGGGCCTACGGTGGGCCATGCAAGGCATGGACTGTCTGTGAATCTACGGTGGGCCATGCAAGGCATGGATTGTCTGTGGGCCTACGGTGGGCCATGCAAGGCATGGACTGTCTGTGAGCCTACGGTGGGCCATGCAAGGCATGGACTATCTGTGAATCTACGGTGGGCCATGCAAGGCATGGACTATCTGTGAATCTACGGTGGGCCATGCAAGGCATGGATTGTCTGTAAGCCTCAGTGGGCCTTGCAAGGCATGGACTGTCTGTGAATCTACGGTGGGCCATGCAAGGCATGGATTGTCTGTAAGCCTAAGGTGGGCCTTGCAAGGCATGGATTGTCTGTAAGCCTAAGGTGGGCCATGCAAGGCATGGATTGTCTGTAAGCCTAAGGTGGGCTAATCAAGGCATGGACTGTCTGTGAACCTACGGTGGGCCATGCAGGGCATGGATTGTCTGTGAGCCTACGGTGGGCCATGCAAGGCATGGACTGTCTGTGGGCCTATGGTGGGCCATGCAAGGCATGGATTGTCTGTGAACCATATTCGTTAATGCTAAATGTCTTGACTACAAAATTAGTATAGATACTTTTAGAAAAATCCTACAAGCGACAGAAGAACGAATTGCATTTCGGAACGACAAACTGCACATGTATACATTTGAAAAGATGGTCGCCCTCCCTTCCATTGTAAAACAGGAATGTCAAGGGAAAAAACTCTTCTTTCTACATTCCCTCCCTCCCTCCCCTCGTACTCCCCTCCTTCCCCCTTTATTACTCCCCCTGATGCAGACCCCCCCCCCCCCAACCCACCCCACAACTATGTTAATATGCATGTTATGTAAGGTATTGTATTCTTGAATAAAATATTTGCGTATGTATAAGCATCTGTGAACAACATCACAAATATTCTAAACTTGTGATAGACTGATTGATAGAACCTCATTTGTTGCTACTATTTGGCGTTATGCAGTAGATGATGGCTACCGGACGGCCGATGCTAGTAAAAATCCACGTATTGTCGTTCAATCCTTCATTCCCCACGGGAAGTTACTGGGTATTTCCTTCTCAACTCACTCAATCCAGCGCGCTGTCGACCCTGATTGGGGCCATGCTCCTTTTCAGCCCCAAGCTTACTCTCCTCTCCAAGGTGTTCCACCTGCAGAACACGGCACAGCAGCCCAGCGTTACGACATATTGTGTTCCAAGCACTTTCCTCTTGTAATCCATGCAGTATGGTAATCTGCTGCTGTACTCACACTGACCACCGTCTCTCCTCAGGTCACGCCAAGCTCGACAACAGGTAGCTGAAGAAGCTGGAGGAAAACGGAGATCTGCTTGACCAGTGAAGGATTGAAAGATCCATTGGCGTTTGCGCCCATTCCCAAGTATTTCCCGTGACTTCTCGTCGTATCACCCCATCCTTGATAGGAAACTCGTGCCCCTCTACCCTTTCCATTTGAATTGTTCCCGCCCTTCACCCCCACCACCACCTCAACTCCACCGTAACATCAATCTTTGATTTTTCATCCTTCTGTATATATAAAAAATTCAGCCTCTTCAAAGTTTCTACTTCATCATTTCACCCCTGACCTTTTCCGTTTTTATCCGCATTCGAACAAGTTATCAATATCTCTTATAGTTATTCCAAATGTACATGATTAGTTTTAAAGTAGAGCCGAAGTCCTGCGAAGGACAGACCAGCAAAACAACTGAGTCTACCTCGTCTCATCCCAAAGTCTGAAACCTTCACCTTATGCTCAATCTCCTACCCATCCCAATCTCCATTCCCCATCCTCCCCTCTCCCCTCCCTTCCGCTGGCTTGTTTCCTTTCCGATTAATCTTCATCAATCTCCAACTCCGTCCCCTTTGTGCCCCGCGCTATTTCCATCTCAAGGTAAATAAATATTCAACACGCCACTCGCCTTCACCGAACCCCCACGCTCACTTTCGCCGATCCGCCATCATGACGGAAGTTACGTCAGACGGGAACGCGTCCCAGCACGACAACGCCGCCAGCGTGGCCTTGACCCCTTACCAACAGCTCCTGGTTGAACCTGCGTATCGGCTGCAGGAAGATCTCAACAGGTTCGTGTGTCTGCATGTCCGTGTGTCTGCGTGTCGTTGTGTAGGCCTGCACGTGCCCAAATATACGTTTGTCTACGTGTGCATGTCTGCCCGTTCTAAAGCTTGTCCGTACACATAAGTTTAGTAGTACGAGGGTTCGTGTGTACGTTTGTAAGTGCGTATGACTATCTGTAAAAGTGTCCTTGTGTGTGCGTGTCCGTCTGTGGAAATGGGTGCAAGAAAATTGAGCGTGTGCGTGCGT
Source organism: Theodoxus fluviatilis (assembly GCA_034096865.1). Taxonomy (NCBI): domain Eukaryota; kingdom Metazoa; phylum Mollusca; class Gastropoda; order Cycloneritida; family Neritidae; genus Theodoxus; species Theodoxus fluviatilis. Next base: position 69,075 of record JAWQFJ010020314.1, on the reverse strand, counting down.
GCCTGCATGTGTACGGGTGAATATGCGCAAGTTTGTGTGTGCACGCGTATGTGGCCACATGAATGTGTGTTAGTTATGTGTGTGCATGCGTATGTTAAGTTCGCGCCTGCTTGCTTGCACGTGCGTGTTAATGTGTATGCGCGCATGTTTTGTGCACAAGCGCATTTGCGTGCGTGCATCGGTGTCTTTGCGCCCCTGCATGCCTGCCTCCTTTTGTGATCATGAGTACGTGTAAGTGTGTGCATGCATGGGTGCATTCATGTTTGAATGTGAGGATGCGCGCACACGAGTGAATGCATGCATGCATGCTTGCACATTTGTGTGTGCAAAGGTGTTTCCATGCTTGAGTAAGCGTCTGCAGACATGTGACATACACCTGACGTCATTACAGATATGCAACACCAGTGCTGGTGGCGGTGGCTGACGTCAGCAACGCCCTGACCTTGGTGGTCATTCTCGGGAGCAAGCTGACCCGCTCCTCACCTGGCGTCTACCTGGCCTTCTACTCCCTGGCCAACCTGCTGTCCCTAAACTTCATCTCAGGTGAGTATGTTCTACCCAATCTCAGGAGAAAGTTGGGTGTGTCCTTTCGTCTTGGGTGAAAATCAGCTCCAACAGTTACGCACTTTCACCTCAGCTCTGGTGAGAATTTGCAGTTATAGTTCCGCTGAGAGAATGTCCTGTCCTCCCAAGCTCCAAGTGAGAATTAAGATGGTCGCTCTTCACATGTGTATCACACAAAGATGAACCCTTTCAGTTCAGATGAGGCTGTACCCTCCATTTATATCAGGTGAGAAGAAACCTCGACCTCTGCTCGCACAACAACAGTCCCTCAATTTCATCGTAGGCGAGAATATAACCTCAACCTAGTCCGATATAAAAATTGCTCAATTTCATCGTAGGCGAGAATATTACCTCAACCTAGTCCAATATGAAAAAAGGCCAATTTTACCTCAGAAGAAAATGTCCATTTGACTTTAAATCAGGTAAAAATGTCCACTAAATGCCATCTCGGATGAAAATGTTTACTAAAACTTTACCTTAGGCAAAAAAAATTCCTACAAATTCACCTAACGCGAGAATATCCTCCACAACTTCATATCAGAAGATCTCAGCATAATCTCGGGAAGAAATGCCCCATAAATGTCCTCGTCTGTTGCAAAATCTCCTTAAACTTCACATAAGAAGGAACAATACCCCTAAACACAAGTCGGGCGAAAATGTCTTTATCCAATTCAAACTCATGTCTAGAGAGCTATGAATGCAGAAAGCAAAGAAGATATTTCATGTTATTTTACCTAGGATGCTTGCAGCATACAACTAAGCCCATTCGAGGTGAAACAGCTTTTAAGTTGAGGTGATAATCCCAGTTTATCACCCCAAGAAATGATTTGATTATAGCTACTGTTCTCTCGCGCGTAAGGATTTTGCTTAAACATCCATTACAATGAAGACTTGATAGTCAAGAGTGCATGTCAAACTATTCTGCTCCGCTGAATAAAGCAAAGACAAATCTGGATGCCACATTCAAACACAGCATCTTTTTACACACACAAAACTCTCTCTCTCTCTCTCTCTCTCTCTCTCTCTCTCTCTCTCTATCTCTATCTCTCTCTCTCTCTCTCTCTCTCTCACACACACACACACACACACACACACACACACACACAAACACACACACAAACGCACACGCGCGCGCGCGCGCGCGCAATTCCTCAAAACTGCAGACACTTATGAAAGAGAGACATAAAAAATGTGGCAACAGGAAACATTATGGACAGTTATTCCCATACAAAACATTAAACCAAAACAGAAGAGTCTCCATTTCTGTTTCAAAACTACCCTCAAAACCAAACATAATAAAGCAAACAAATAAAGTCACACTTCCAACAAGTAAAAGACGTCTAAAAGATAAGTTGCTTTACTTGTACTGTGTTTATCGTGCAGTCATAACATTAGGTCAAGGAGCACTAAAACCACGTGTCGCTCTTGATATTGCTGTCACGTGCAATCAATCCACAAATAGCAATCCGGCCGATTTGCTGATGGTTTCATTGCGATAATAAAATCTCGCCCCATGGGGCGTAAACAACTGCAGGCCTCGATCAATCTCTCCAAAATGGCCCTCTGTCCAATTCGATATCTTCCCACATACTCCTTCCAGCTTATCTCCACAAATACGCTCTACGTTGCACACAGTGCGGCGGCAAAGTCCAGTCATCACAATCGATTCATAAGGGGCCTTCACTTCGCCATCAAAGCAATCTGGAAAGCACCGTCTGCAGTTCACTGCCATGACCGCCGATCCTCGACCCTGGAGCGGGTACCCCAGACAGCCTGGTCGGCCCTGAGGCGATTGGCAGCGAAATGAGTGTTTGACTGGGGGCCCTACATTGGCCAGCCTGCAAGCAAAGAGGGTCCCCGGGCTGGAGAAATATTTAGAACGTCGCCTTCTGACGGCCCGAGCTGTGATCCTCTTCACCTTTCAAGCAGACGCCAGACGCCAGCTTCGGGCCTGGTCTCCAGAAACACAGGACACCGACCCCTGTGGAACGTTCCCTTGCGTGTTGAATCACAGAACAGTTCTGCAGTATTGGAGCCTGCACTCCTGTAAATCTGGCATGCATATGAGGGGTCATGACCTGATGTGCTCCCAGAACTCGGTGGTGGCCTCTCTGATTCTGGCCAAAGCTGGCAGAGTTACCAGAGCGTTCTGGGATCCGAGCTGATGAGGAAGTGCTTGGGACGTGTCGTACGTGAAGATAATTATATGATTCCAAAAGGAAACGTCTAGGTTAGGAGAGTTTTCGAATCAAGCACCGATGTTATTTTCATAAATACAACAGCGTACTTTAAAATACCGACCACCTCAAAATAAGCGGTTCATTCAGCACTTTCCGATCAAGCGACATCAAGACGGTTTCGTACTGTGTCCCACTTAGAGCGTAGTACGTCACACTTTGAGCATAGTACGTCACACTTTGAGCGTGGTACGTCACACTAGTAACGCACACACGCTTCTCATTCCCGTGCGAAGCCGGGCGCTGATTGGTCGCGTAACATGACTCATTTTGCGTGGCTATCTGTTAATTGGCAAACTTATATATAGGAATCACTGTATATTTGCGCGATAGGTTTAGATACCAACCTATTTCCATATCAGACTGAGATATATTCTTCAGGAAAACTTATTCTCTTGCAAACTAAGAGTGTGAAGGACTGTTGCGTCAACAATTTCAGCGGCGCCAAATTTCTCAACAGCCAATCTGCGAAAACAAGGCGGGGAAAAACTGTGCACAAGTAAGCTGCATGGTAGTATCATTAAAGACGTCTTTGGTATCAAACAGTTGGGCGTCGCGCAGATATTTTTAGACTACCAATCAGCGTCGGGCTGCGCGAGGAATTTAGTCTGGTCGTAGCGTACTACGTCACAAACTACAAGTCACGTGAGGAAAACTTCTTGTTCAAAGCCAACAGCGCACTCACAAATGGGCTTCAAACAAAACATTTCCCTTTTCTCGAAAAAAAAAAAAAAAAAAGATTTCATGCACGTCATGCAATCTGAACATTTGTTATGGCCGTTTTGCTTCTGAAAAAAACACACACCTTTTCTTTAAGGGAGATGATAAAATCAAAGAATGATTGCTCCCCTCTAAATGTTGTTGGCATCCGTCAGTCTCGTGAGACTATGGGGTGTGCGCCAGGTTTGGTCAGTCCGGGGTTCAGAGGCAGCGTACTCTGTGGCTGTAGAGCCCGATCCTTGAGCCGCATGCTCTGTTGCACTTGTCGCAAGTGAAGTCTTGGCGCGGCTCTGTGGATGCCGACGCTATCCTCTGTCGTCTGCGTTCTCTCCTCTCCTCCCACTGCTCCCGTCAAGAGAGGAGGAGCTTCCCTCAAGATGATGTAAACAAATGTCGTCACAAAAACAAACCCGCTTATTAAAAAGATTTAACTACAGAACCCCAGACAACAAACAAATTTTACAAAGTGAAATTGTGTGTGTGTTTGTGTGTGTGTGTGTGTGTGTGTGTGTGTGTGTGTGTGTGTGTGTGTGTGCGCGTGCGCGCGCGTGTGGGTGTGTGCGTGCGCGCGCGCGATTTTAGATACGTCAGAGAAATCTTTATCGGAAAGAAAGTGATGTTGGTCAATATGGAAAATGAAACGCTAGAATCTCCCGTAATGAACAGAGGACGTGGACATCATCAGCATTCCTTACAAGCGTAACCTCACTGTATTTTCAAGTGGCATGGATCTAGATTTCATAGATAATTAATTTGTTAGTGTGGTGCGAGAAACCCTTTCTTCGAAAAGACCTCAGTTGGGACAATTCTGACGCAGACAGAAGGAAGAAAACATCACAAAAAGTAGATTGTCATAGACTTCATCACATATTTTTTGCCTATCACTTCATCCACCAGAAGACACTCTAAACGAAAGTGTGTCTGCTTGGTTTGATTGACATCCACAACAATTATCGACGGCAGAGGGTTCAAATTTGCCTTAATAATTCATAGGTGTAGTGTGGTGTGTGACATTTCTTTCTTTACTGACGCTAGTGAAAGCAAATTATTTCTCACCAGGTTATACAATGTAGCTTTCGGTTCTTCAACAAACATATTTGACAAATGACTGAGCAACCTAGTCAACTTAGCACAGCGTTCTATGACCTTTCGAAATTACTCTCCTGCGTATAGTCTGATAGAAAGACAATCCTTAATATCCACAGGTGAAAATAGGCAAAATACAGCCCGTGGTCTTTAATGTTGTGTTCTTAAAAACGCTTGTGAACATGTTTTTGTGCGAACGATGATACCAGGCCTCATGACATTTAGCGCTGTCTTCTGTTACCCGCTCCGTTTCATGTGTTTTGAGAAAGAATATAAAAAACATCCATTCCATATAAATTACTCCTCCAGTCACTACATAATAAAAATGCATGTACGCGATTTGTTTTGGCAAAGATGAAAGTAAAATTTATCGCAAGGCAAGTCGACAGTGATTTTTATAATGCACACAACTCTTCCTTAACTAGCACACACACACGCGCGCGCGCGCGCGCACGCACACACACACACACACACACACACACACACACACACACACACACACACACACACACACACACACACACACACACACACACACACACACACACACACACACACACACACACACACACACACACACACACACACACACACACACACACACACACACACACACACGCACGCACGCACACACACGCACGCACGCACGCACACACGCACGCACGCACGCACGCACACACACACACACACACACACACACACACCTCGCGCGCTTGCGCTTCACTTTCTTCTCCAACTCTCTCCAGTCTCTTTGCTCATCCTCCAGATCACATCTTCAAACTCGATTCTCGACCCTTGAAACTGAAGACGATTTCCCCGGGTTGATAGCACAGGGAGAACATGCAGCGCTTGTGCCGCACAGGAAATGGGCCACACTGCTTTGAGCGTGAAGAGCTCCGCGCTTTCGACGTGGTTCAAAGTGCAGGGAACTCAGCCTGGCAGCAGGGTCCGGACAACTCGGACAAAAGCTTCATGACGCTCCTCTCGTTTCCTGCACACGTGTTCCATTTCTACAGCCTTTGTTCTCCTTGAGGAAATGAAGAAAAAACCGAAAAGATCCAGTTCATCAATCGATAGCAGATGACTATCGCAGGGGAAAAGGATGACAAAATGTTCAGAACAAAATATTCAAGAAAACCACTGAAGCTGACAGACGGTTTCCTCAGCATGATGGATGATGTGCTATGATCTATCAGCCTTTGTAGGCTATGTAAGGCAAATTATCATGAAAACCATTAGAACAGGTTTGAGTGAGTCAAGATACGATTTTCTTGGTCATTCGCCTCCTACGAACCACTTAGGAAGACGGAGTGGGCCTATTCTTACCCCAAACCCATAGAGGCATCCTTAGGATGGATGGATGGATGAATGAATGAATGAATGAAGTAAGTGTTGGGATCTGACACCCTTCGAAGCCTTGTAAGGCCACTCAGTATACAGTCACAAGCGCTGGTTAGAGTGAGAGCAGGCCGAATCTCATTTTTTCTGGTTCTTCTCCTATTCACAAATATGATAGAGACGCATAGTTGGTCATTTCTTATCCCCACCACATGGGGGGTGGGGGCTGGGGGTGGGTGGGGGGTGGGGGGGGGGGGGGGTGAGTTTTCAGTACTCTGGACACCATGTCAGCACCATGTAACCATCCATGCGCCCATCAAACCATCAATTTAACCATCGCATTCACTTCAATCATCTAACCATCCCATCCACTTCATCCATTCATCAATATTATCCACTCCATCAATCACATCCATCCAGCACATCAAGTCCATCCATCAATCAATGTCATCCACTCCATCAATCACATCTATTCATCCATCTCATCAAGTCCATCCGTCCATCAAGCACATCTATTCATCCATCCATCAAGTCCATCCATCCATCAAGGCCATCCACTCCATCAAGTACATTCATCCATCCATCTCATCAAGTCCATCCATCCACCGGTGCCATCCACTCCATCAAGCACATTCATCCATCCATCTCATCAAGTCCATCCCTCCTTGCAGGGGCGGACTGGCTGTGCTTCATCCTGCGTGCCAGCAACGTGGCCAACCTCAGCAAGTGGAGCTGCAGCATCTGGACCTTCCTGACCAACGTCCTGAGCTACTGCGGCGTGTGGGTGGTCGTGGCGCTCACCATGGACCGCTGCATCTTCCTGTGCTGCCCCCGCCAGGCGGCCTCCATGTGCTCCGCCTTCGCGGCCCGAACAGCGGTGACCATCATCAGCGTTCTCCTGGTCGTGGTCAGCGTCCACGCCATGTGGCTCTTCGAGCTGACCCCCGTAGGCTGCTACATCTCCCAGAAGACGAGCAGCTCCTACGCCGAGGCCTGGCTGTGGGCGTCCGCCTCCCTGTACACCTACTTCTCCCTCAGCCTGCTCTTCTTCCTCACAGTCACACTGGGTGAGTGTGGGGATAGTGTGCGTGTGCGTGCGTGCGTGCGTGGTGTGTGTTGTATGTGTGAATCTTTCTGTATATATGTGTCCGCCTCTGCATGCGTGTGTGTGTGTGTGTGCCTGTGTGTGTGTGTGTGTGGGGGGGGGGGGGAGAGGGGGGGGGGTGTAAGAGAGAGATTGTGTGTGTGTGTGTGTGTGTGTGTGTGTGTGTGTGTGTGTGAGAGAGAGAGAGAGAGAGAGAGAGAGAGAGAGAGAGAGAGAGAGAGAGAGAGAGAGAGAGAGAGAGAGAGACAGAGTGAGAGAGAGACACACAGAGAGAGAGAGACAGAGAGAGACACATAGAGAGAGAGAGAGAGAGAGAGAGAGAGAGAGAGAGAGAGAGAGACTGTGTGAGGTAGATGAGGAGGAGGAAGAGAGGAAAAGTGGAGGGAGGGTGTGTGTGCGTGTTTTATTTCCATGTGTGTTCGTATGCGCACATGTGTGTGCGACGGATGTATGTATGTATGGAGTTTTAAGGCGTATAAGCTTTTAAGGCTATGTAATACCATTTCTCGAGAGAATCCATTAAAGTAAGAGTAAGATCAAGTTATGCTGTCCCTATTTATTCGCCTCTTACGAATCGCGTAGGGAGACGCGGTGGGTAAATTCTTATACCCCGAACCTACGGGGGATATGTGTTTTCGATAACGGACTTTCCCCTTCCAGAGAAATTAATTTCTGACTCGGGACTAAGTATCGTGTCCTCTAGCGTGGTAAAACGTGCAGCAGTGATAGAACTAGTCCTCCTTTGTAATGTCAAGGAAGTAAATCTGTTCTAGATTCTAGATGAATGTAACGACTGCCTCAGCATGAACGACCATATTTCGGGACAGTCATTCACACGCTGTTCTCGTCAATCTTCATGCCCATGTGCACAGCTTCTTTTCAAATTCTTCCTATTTTGAGACTTTCTTCATTCACACAGCGCTCTGTGCATGCACACTCCCATTTCCCCCCATGCACAATCAGCAAAATCGAATTTTCAACTTCACCTAGTCCTTTAGACGTGTTCCCATGCACCGCACCACACTTTCACCCCCAAAAAATATCTCGTCATCAACCACTCATCGGCCTTCTCATCGTTACAGCCATCCGACGCTGCCGGGACCGTAAGCGCGGGTTGACGGCTCCAGACGAGCCCTACATGCAGGTGTCTCAGTTCCTATCCGCATTCTTCTTCCTGCTGACTGCTCCGGCCATCGTGGTCAACCTGCTGGACATCCTCAGTCCCCAGGAGTGGATCAGCGTCGGCTACGCTGCCCGCATGGAGCTGGCCAAGCGCATCCTCAGCCTCCTGCCCATCCTGAACCAGGCACTGCCGGGTTACTTGCTGCTGCTGACGGAGCGGATCTTCCACACGGCCTTCCTGCAGATGTTCGCCAGGCGCCACATGCAGGCTGTACCCAAGTCCGACGATGAGGCGGAGCGAGGCGAGGGCTGCCTCCAGTCCAGAACCTGGGTCTCCCCTGGGGAGAACGGCCAGCTGCCCATCCTGACCACCAGCTTGTGATGGATAAAGGAACCTGACCGACCACTCATGCGTCGGCAATAGCAAGTCCTGTCCGGGTCTCTCGGCGACGGCTGATTCTGACTGCATTCATGTGATGGGAAAGGGGTCCCAAAAGATGGCGCGTGCTATGGAAACGATGTGCAGTGGGAACGAGGAAACTTCCCATTTCACGACGGCTCATCCTGAAAGTCTTCTTGCCTTGGGAACTCAGTCCAGAGGGAACGTTCGTGCGTTATGAGTGGCAAGTCCTCCCAGTTCTTGACAGCTGATCCTGTCTTGCTGTGATTGGTGCGAGATCCTGAGCGCTACTTCTTTGTTCGAAATGGACAGTCTTCTTCGGTCCGAGATGGCTAGTCCAGAACGCCAGATCGGATGGGAGGGGAGGTCCGAGCGTCCCTTTGCTCGCTCGTTCGACAAGGGCAGTCCCTGCCAGTTCATGATGGCGCGTCCCTGATTGCTGTATGGCGACAGACGGGGAAGCTTCACCGTAAGATTATGGTGGATGGCAATTTCTCAACGCCTGTTAACGATGACCGACAAGTCCTGGCCGACCATCCGTTGACGACGTGCAGTCCTCTCGTTTTGTGATGGCCATCCCTGACCACTGGTTTGCGAGAGACTGGCATTTCTCAACACAGCAACGTGGTGTTGGGTCACCCGTCACAAGCTCAAGCTCTAGGCAGATGGAGATTCTAGGATGCCAGCTTCTGAAGGGCCGGCACTCCAACCACCAGCTTCTGAAGGGCCGGCACTCCAACCACCAGCTTCTGAAGGACTGGTCGACTTTTCTACGGTTCAGTCAAGAGCGATCTTCTGAGCCTGCATCAAACAATCGTCCTTCTCCACTTCAGAAAGACCAATCTGGGGGAGACTACAGCGTACCGCTCTCACGGCCAGTTTGCATGAACACTCGTTCAAACCTCTCGAAAGGAGCAGTCTTCGCTATCAGTTGTGTGTGGACAGCCTTGAATGGCTGGATCTATCCCCCGCCATCTTCAAAAGCTCACGATGATTCGGCGAACGGGGCAGGACAGGGAAGCGCCATGAAAGGGAACATACACTGTTTGCTACTAGTCCATCAACACCACACCTCCGTGGCCGAGCTGTGGAGCTGGAATGGGGTCAACCTTCACAAGGGGAGAACTGGTCGCCACCAGCACAATCATAAAAAGCAAGGACTAACAACCACAGTCCTTCCCTGGGGGTCGTATGGATATCCTGGCCAGGAAGCCTTCCTCGCTTAGAAGAGTATCACACTATGCACATGCTGCTAACACTCCATGCCTGTGCGATACGGCTTGCTCGAAAATGTGTGGACAGCTCAAGTGTCCAATCCTACGTTAAAGAGGTTGAAGTGGACAACTCCTTCATCGGATTGGCCAATGAAGATCCTTTTACGTTTGCTGGACATTTTGCACAACAGAATTTTCATTTCTATTTCGCGGTTTAGAACTGACGGGTCTTCGAACGATGATCGACTCAAGATCCTTTTACGGGGAGGATTCAGCAGCAGAGTCTTGCTAAATTCAGAGCCGGTTGGTATGAGCTGGTTGGCACCTTCATACCGAGTCAAGATCCTGAAGAAAAGTGCACACTCCATGTACAGGTCCACGCTCTCTCTTCATGTGGAAGCCAGGTTGGTGTATCATACTCGGTTTACATTTCAAGGGGAAGAAAAATACAAATGACTGTGAACTATTCAGTGCGCTATATCAGCAAAATGCTGTCAGATCTGAAGCTACACTGTAAACTTTTTTTTATCGCTACTTTCTGGTAATAACCAAATCAACTTTTGTTTCAACTTGATACCTTGCAACCCTAGTGAGTAACGACAAATCCTCGCCCCCAGCAATACAGAGGATTTCCCTTTTTCCATGAGCAGCTTTGCATACAAGGACAATTGCCCATCATATCTCCTACACTTCCTGGTACAAACCAAAGCCCTTTGCGTCAAGGCAGAACAGAAAGAATGCCTCAAAAAAGCAAATATATGAAAAAAGCCGAAGGTAGACGATGATAAACACCTAAGTCGCTTTCAGACACCCACTCCTCCACCAACACAAGACGTTCAGTGTCGCTTCAGAACAATCGATCAAAACACACACAGGTGAGGCGATGAAGAGGGGCAGTATTTCTTCACAAATCAAAAAGCCACGATAGACCAATAGTCCATAACAGCGCAATCTTTACGGTGTGGTGCGTGTGGTCAACACGACACTCCCTTAAGGCTGGACACAGTGCGACAACACCGCGGACAACAAGGTGAACCTGGAAACCAGTCATCTGTGAAAGCACGACAAACTAGAAATCGGCAGACAGTCATGGACAGGACGCCTTCAGACTTCCCTCTAACTGGCCATTGACCAGGAATCTGTCAACACCAGTGCGTTCAAAATGGCCCACGCTTCCCATCCCCATCCCCCCACCCCCACCCACCCCCACCCTCCCCCACCCCACCCCCAGCTGCTCACATGCCTCAGCCATGTGAATAAGAAACGCGTAACACGTTCACCGACACCCCCACTTGGGACATCGATGTAAACACGAGTGCAGGAAGAGTCCCCAATGCCAGACAAACGGGGCCGCAGCTGTGTAGCATAATGTCCTCGTTAGCCATCCATGACTGCCAAGCGTGTGGCGGGTGAGCCGGAGCATGCAGCGTGGTTAAATGCTTCTGTGGTTCCATGATGGAGCATCGACTGATAACAACAGGACCCCAGGACCATAACCGATCCATTGTGGTGAAAAATGTATGGAATTCCCGGCAAATAGAGCATTGCCCCATTCTTTCACGCGTCTAACCGCAAAGCCGGGGATCGACGGGCAGCCAGCCACCTTCCCATGTGATCAGTGTGATAATGAGACTGCAGTGAGAAAGAGAGTACGTTATTGGATCATGTCTGTAAAGACATTTATCACAAGTCGACAAATCCAGTGGGGGGAACCAATAACTGATCACATACATATATACCACTAGGCCTGAAGAAGGAGCTTGGGTCCGAAAGCTTGCCTTGCTTACGA
>JAWQFJ010020314.1:50000-52500 GCA_034096865.1 Theodoxus fluviatilis | reverse complement strand
CCCTCTTCTCCCTCTACATCCACATACCCTTTCAATTCCATCCCATCCACCATCCCCACCCCACTCCACCCACTCCTTTTGTCCCTGCAGAATCCCTGACACCAATGAACGTCCATCATGTTTCCATTCCCTTCCCCTTTCATATAGTGTACCTATCTCCCAACCCTACCACATCCCAAATCTCTTCCACGTCCACATTCCGCCTCTCCGCCTCAATATTACCCTCCCATTTCCCCACAGCCCTCCTCTCTATGTTCATACATGAACCTATTCTCGATCTCTACCCCCCACCCCACCCCCGCTTTGTCCTCGTCCCCTCACCCCAGAGGAAATTCCATTTAGATCGCCCCATGACGCCCACTCATTCCAGAGGTCAGCATCTGGCAAGAGAATATCAATGCCCATTTCTCAAGACTGACTCTTTGGAAGGGCCACAGGTCAGGGACCTCAAGTTGACAAATACACGGGTTTGACTTCTTTCCCTGCACCCCCCCCCCCCCCTAATGATGGCACTGTGGGGTGCTTCCCTCTGTACCTTAAAGAACACCGCGTTGGGGTATATACCACAAAGTATTTTCGAGGGTTTTTGGAGGGGGGGGGGCTTAGGGGTTTAGGAGGAGGCTGTGGCCTAGGAGGATGCTAAGGCTTAGGAGGAGGCTTAAGAGAAGGAGGCTTAAGAGGAGGAGGCTTAGGAAAAGGATAAGTAGGCTTCGGAGAAGGCCTAAAAGCATGAAAGTCAATAGAATAGTCTAGTGTAAACGCAAATCAAGTCACAATGTCCCTATTTATTCGCCTCTTACAAATCGCCCAGGGAGACGCGGTAGGAGGAGGAGGAGGACGACGACGACGAGAAAGATGAGGAGGAAGAGGAGGAGGAATCGGCCAGGCATTCTCTACGTAATGACAAGCCGTAGAAATTGCAGTCTCGTCAACAGCAAAGAAAGAAAGAAAAAAACTTCAAGTGTCATCCATGTAGCAACAAAGATGTGACTGCGGAGTCCATATCAGACAGTTATCCCTCCAGGTTTACTGGAGGTCCTACAGACTTTATCCCTCCAGGTTTACTGGAGGTCCTACAGACTTTATCCCTCCAGGTTTACTGGAGGTCCTACAGACTTTATCTGTCTGTGTGTGTGTGTGTGTGTGTGTGTCTGTCTGTCTGTCTGTCCCGTCTCCACGGCCTATATCTCAAAAACTACTGGACGGATTTCCTTGAGATTTTGCACACTGACTGGAAGTTAGGTCCCATTCAATATTATCAAATTTTCAGAATCGAGGTTTGAAAAGAAAGTGACTTTTTTACATTTTGGTGTTTCATTGAAAACGATTCAACAGACTCCATTTTGCAAAATTTGTGACGTGATCATTTGACGTCGTATAACGTGACGTCATTTGCGAGGAGATTTTTGAAGGAGGGGTGAATAGAATAGAATAGAATAGAATTCGTGACGTCATTTGCGAGGACAGAGAATGATTTAGATAGATATGTCCTCAGATGTCTTAGGCCGCAAGGCCTTTATCTGATCTTTTGATCAGTACTTATGGCTACTCTCACTCTCTCTCTGTCTCTCTCTCTGACTCTCTCTCTGTCTCTCTCTCTCTCTCTCTCTCTCTCTCTCTCTCTCTCTCTCTCTCTCTCTCTCTCCCACCCACCCTCTTACTCTCATTCTCTCTTCCCTTCCTCCCCTTTTCCCAGCTCCCCTCCCCCCCCCCCTCTCTCTCACTCTCTCTGTCTCTCTCTCTGTCTCTCTCTCTGTCTCTCTCTCTCTGTCTCTCTCTGTGTCCTCTCTCTCTGTCTCTGTCTCTCTCTCTGTCTCTCTCTCTCTGTCTCTGTCTCTCTCTCTCTCTCTCTCTCTCTCTCTCTCTCTCTCTCTCTCTCTCTCTCTCACTCTTACCACATTTGAATATTTTGCCTCAAGGGCTGAATGTAAGTAAGAAAGGCAATACAGTAGTCGCCGCTTATAAAACACGCGGTTAATAAAAACAGCCGTTTTTTAAATACAGTTGGTAAGGTCCGGATTTACTTCGTTACTGATGGACATGTTCAACAAGCAAACGGTTAATAAAAACGCCGCTTATTAAAAACACTTTTGTTCGGTCCCAATGTGTTTTTAATAAGCGGCGACTACTGTACTGCCTAATTCACTACCCTTGTCTCTAAACTCAGACGATTCCAACTGCCTGTTCCGCTTTGACGTAATCTCATGACGTCATCTACGATCTAAGAGAATCGAAGAGACGACAAAGAAAGCAGTATATATAGCAAAGCGCAACCTAGGATCCTCTGACGAGCGTACCTTATCTAACCGATCAAGATAACGCGGGGATAGGGGATAAATCGAGTGTTAAAAAGATAAATCGCCGTTGTGAATAGGGGCCCAGCGAACTAACTGAATGTCGACACAATCACGCGGCACTGTTGTACATTTGCAGTCAACGTAAGATCTCGTACGACGATTTGATTCAAGGCCTAGTGCTAATTGTTTTGATGGTCTGGTCT
>JAWQFJ010020314.1:20000-45000 GCA_034096865.1 Theodoxus fluviatilis | reverse complement strand
ATGTGTGAGCGTGACCATGAGCGCGTGCATGCGTGTGCTTACACGAATCCATCTCTCTTACTTTATCATGTCTGATATATTTAAATTCAATAAATGGAACGGTGTGTAAACTTTGATTCATATTTGAACATATTCCCAGTCTTTCATTCAAGCGGTTGTTCCTGTAATAGCATGGATCGCCAAGCCATCGCTGTAGTCATCACAACCATGATGGCACTATTGAAGTCTCCAACTAAGGGGTAAAAGCACCGTCATACAGACTTCTTGCGTGTCACGGGTTTTGCTCCAGACGAAAGCGGTGCCGACTGCAATATAGAAAGCGAAGAGAGTGGAGACGTTGAATTATCTAAGGGAAATAACTCCTTCAAGCCAAATGTGATTATCCCCCTTGGATAAATGAAATTTTGCGCGTTGCAAGCTAAAGGCGGTGCTTAATTAGAGGACGCTAATGCCGCACACTGTGTCCAGACACAAAATTAGGTCATGTGACATCTCATTGAGACCCGCATGCAGTATTTCTATGACTGGCAGATACTATGCATAGTGCTTCCTCATTTATTTATTTTGCATTTCGCACGCAAAACGCTCATTTTAAGAATTATTTACACACATGCAAATAATTTGTAATCAAACATCAGTGTTTAATTCAAACGAGTCGCGAAAGTGTTTGTTATGGTCACACACAGAGTTATAACACATAGTAATGACACATGGTAGCAGCTGATAGAGAAATAACAAGAAATAATCAAGATTTCTCCCATCCCAGGGATTGAACCACGGCACTGCGTCTCGCACACAATCAAACGCAAAAGCTTGCTCGCCTAAACCCCCCTGTCAAAAAGAGAATGCTTCAGTAGGCGAGTAGAGATTGAGAAGCTGACAATGCAGTCATGTGTGTGTGTGTGTGTGTGTGTGTGTGTGTGTGTGTGTGTGTGTGTCTGTGTGTGTGTGTGTGTGTGTGTGTGATTGAGCATGAATGTTCTTGTATAAGGTGAACACCTACGATGCACCTTCCCCTCCGTCTGTTTGTTCGAGTGTTGGTTCAGTTCAAACTCTATGACGTGCCAAAAAACTAAACATTGTCTTGAAAGGAGCTTCTTCAGCCTTGCGT
Source organism: Theodoxus fluviatilis (assembly GCA_034096865.1). Classification (NCBI taxonomy): domain Eukaryota; kingdom Metazoa; phylum Mollusca; class Gastropoda; order Cycloneritida; family Neritidae; genus Theodoxus; species Theodoxus fluviatilis. The sequence continues at coordinate 43,889 of JAWQFJ010020314.1, read as the reverse complement.
CATGTTTACCTCCTGATCAAAGTAACTTCGACGTTTACGAGAATGAAGACTGGACACCAACTCACCACGCTCTTGCCGTTGCTGCAAATCGACAATAGCCATGCATCTACCTGTACTTACAAGTTAGTCCCAGGATGCACACACACCCTTCCTTACCTTGCCTCACTTCTTAACCTCCAACCTCCCCCTACTCCTTCCCCCAGAGTACGAAAGCGAGAGTGTGTACGAGAAAGAGAGAGAGCAAGTGTACGCGAAAAAGAAAGAGAGTGTGTGTACGAGAGAGTGTATGAGAGAGAGAGAGAGAGAGAGAGAGAGAGAGAGAGAGAGAGAGAGAGAGAGAGAGAGAGAGAGAGAGAGAGAGAGAGAGAGAGAGAGAAGGAAAGCGAGAGATGCTAAAGTGCAAAATATAGACAGGAACACCGACTCTTCTTCAGAATGCTTCAAGCAAGAAACCCAGTTTTTGTAGTAGCAGGCTTTGTAACGACCCAAAGTATGAACCGACCCAAAGTATGAACCGGAAATCGTCGCAGAGTTATCTGCCCGGTACTCTTAATAATTCGACTCTAAAATGAGACGGCACCCGCCACTCCGCCTGACTGACTTGGCACACCCGGGGAGTTATGCTAAGATCCGGCCGCGTAAATATATCTGCGTTTTGTGACAAACGTCTTGCTCGGCGGTACTGTACTCCATGCACCTTAACGGTGCGCGTGATTCGGGTGTAATCTTAAGCTAAACGACGTTTATTAGCGCTGCTGAAACGGTCGAAGTCGGAAACATTCGGAACGTCGTTTAGCTTAAGATTACACCCGAATCACGCGCACCGTTAAGGTGCATGGAGTACAGTACCGCCGAGCAAGACGTTTGTCACAAAACGCAGATATATTTACGCGGCCGGATCTTAGCATAACTTCCCGGGCGTGCCAAGTCAGTCAACGGTCGCGTTTTATAAAACCAGACTACAAATAGACTACAGGGAGGTGACTCCCATATTATTTCCGGCAGTGGAGACGGCTTTTCAAGGGAAAAAACTTTTTTGAACGCTACATTATGTGTTAAACGACACAAATGCACCAAAAACACAAAAACTCGTAAAGCAACTAATGCGTCGTTTGTCGGGATATATTCCATGCGAAGAACAGGTGCAGGAGCGGTAAATCGCATAAAGAGAGAGCCGGGCAGATAACTCTGCGACGATTTCCGGTTCATACTTTGGGTCGGTTCATACTTTGGGTCGTTACAGGCTTGCCCAGTACAAGATAAAGAAGGCTCACTAACGTCAAGTCAGCCATGGAGGCAAGGGGTGTCGCTGTCTTAAGCAATAGAGAGACTATAAAGATCATTCTCTCTATTCTGATACATCGATTGCATGCAGCTGTTGCATTCACAGAGAGCATGGTCTGTCAAAGGGATGGTCTGCCGCTTCATGTTGTATTCCACTGTGCATCTCTTGTGCTTACTTTCTGCTTTCTAAAGGGTGGTACTCTTGTGGGCTTGTTTCAGAGATCAGGAAAATTACTAAAACATTTTGACTCCTGAACGTTTCCTAATTGACTGTCTGTATAAGTCTCACATCATCTAAGCACATAAAAGAATGCCCTCCACGACAATCCTGTGATGAGGTCCAGAGAGCAGACAGACTCTGCAAAACGTTCTTCGTCCAAACTTATAGACCTGCGGAGCAGTGGAAACTTCCACTCAAGTGAGTCCTTAACCAGGGAAGACGTAACATGAGATTTCATAGAAATGCAGATTCCGCATCATGCTAGATTGCCAAGAAAGCTTGGACCTCGGGCGGAGTGGAACTCAAACCGGCTTGCACTGTATTCCCATTGTTTCAATAGGAATACCCTCACCAGACAGCTACGGTAGATTTTGATTCTGACTGAAAGCCTTCGCGGACTATCATTCTTATTCTCATCAAGACAGTTGTATGGACACTGACTAGTCTCGTGATATGAACACATTTCTGTTCATTTTGGCAGCATATCTCTAATGCTATTAAAAAGAACACAACAACAACTGTAACGACGACAACAACAACAACAACAACAAATACAACATTAAAACGGCTCATTGTTTAATAACATTATGGTAATTTTTCATTTCGGGTTTTACTAGGGTATGAATAATATAGGCCATGTTCTTCACAAACCTTCTTGTGTATTGCTAAACATCCTGTATATAACGGAGAAATCGCACGGAGACGGCAATTTATTCACAGGAATTTTCCCCCTTTTAGTTGAGCCATTTGGAGAACATACGTACATATATTTATAGTACACATATTTATAGTGCACAGATTTATAGTACACATATTTATAGTACACAGATTTATAGTACACACATTTATAGTACACAGATTTATAGTGCACAGATTTATGGTACACTGATTTATAGTACACAGATTTATAGTGCACATATTTATAGTGCACATATTTATAGTACCCAGATTTATAGTACACAGATTTATAGTACACAGATTTATAGTACACAGATTTATGGTACACTGATTTATAGTACATAGATTTATAGTACACAGATTTATAGTACATATATTTATAGTGCACATATTTATAGTACCCAGATTTATAGTACACAGATTTATAGTACACAGATTTATAGTACACAGATTTATAGTGCACAGATTTATAGTACACAGATTTATAGTACACAGATTGATAGTACACAGATTTATAGTGCACAGATTTATAGTGCACAGATTTATAGTGCACAGATTTATAGTACACAGATTTATAGTACACAGATTTATAGTACACAGATTTATAGTACGCAGATTTATAGTACACAGATTTATAGTACACAGATTTATAGTACACAGATTTATAGTGCACATATTTATAGTACACAGATTTATAGTACACAGATTTATAATACACAGATTTATAGTGCACATATTTATAGTACACAGATTTATAGTACACAGATTTATAGTACACAGATTTATAGTGCACATATTTATAGTGCACAGATTTATGGTACACTGATTTATAGTACACAGATTTATAGTACACAGATTTATAGTACCCAGATTTATAGTACACACATTTATAGTACACAGATTTATAGTACACAGATTTATGGTACACAGATTTATAGTACACATATTTATAGTACACAGATTTATAGTACACAGATTTATAGTACACAGATTTATAGTACACATATTTATTGTACACAGATTTATAGTGCACATATTTATAGTGCACACATTTATAGTACGCAGATTTATAGTACACAGATTTATAGTACACAGATTTATAGTACACAGATTTATAGTGCACATATTTATAGTGCACACATTTATAGTACGCAGATTTATAGTACGCAGATTTATAGTACACAGGTTTATGATACACAGATTTATAATAGACAGATTTATAGTACACATATTTATACCAAAGTCTTTGCCCAGCTTGGTCCTATGGCCACCTGTGAGTTGATAGTAAGAAAAGGCCCATCGCTTCTCCATATACGATTCGTAAAAGGTGAATAACTAGGGAAAAGGAGAGCAGACTTTCTTTTTCTCTAATCAGCTCTATTAATCTTGCAGTCATTGGCCTTACATAGCCTCAAAGGCTAATATGCCATGTAACAAAGGTCATTTATTGAATCAGGTATTCTCGGACCAGTGACATGACGATCGATTGTGCTTTCGTTTGCGAAGCAGGCATTCGCTGTCTTTGAAGCAGAGAAAGTCCATTGCATCCATTGCAGGTGAGTGCATGCTTGACATCACGACTTATAGTCAGGGCAATGCTCATAACCATATGCTTCACGTTTGCTATGGGGGAACTTAACACACAGCACGTGTCTGCCTGCTGTAACTGGCCCTGTGTAGACCAGTCAGACAGGGACATTGACCATGTTGTATTGTCTACAGGATGGACATGGAAAAGCTGAAACCACAGGCAGGATGACAGTTTATATACTGCGCGCGCGCACACACACAACACAATACAACGGTTGGACTTTTTCAAGTAATGAGTTCAAAGAACAGGCTCATCTTTAAATAGATTTTGTGCATATTAAGTTACTATGTAAGATCAGAACCCCCCCCCCCCCACACACACACACACACACACACAAAGCAACATTGCTCCAGCAACAATATGATAATTCAAGATATATCTGTCACAACGTAAGATAAATCCTATTTCATAATGGTGCATTGTCACAGTAAGTACCCACACAGTTAGCAAGGCCCATGAGCTCTAGAACCTTTCCTAGCATCGAGGCAAAACGCAGCAAGGTAGAAGCAAGAAAAAGTTTCCGACCTCAAGCGGGAATCAAACCCGCGACCTCCCGCTGACATCGCGCGGTGGTGAACTCTCACCTCAGACGCTGGGAAGGAAATCGCATTTGGTGGTGAATTCCTGCTTGGTAGCAGCGTCCCTGGCAACCAGCTTCAGCTCCGTGCCTCCCACCATCATGGCCGCCGCCACGATGCGACATATGCCGCCCGTGGTATCCGGCATCAGGACGGCCATGGTGCCAATCTCCTCGCAACCCTCCTCGTCTATGTAGAGAGGATCCTCCTTTTTGGTTCGGAACACCCTGAACGGCATCTCCGTGTCTTCGTCGCGGCTGGGGTGGTATCTCTGTTCGGGAAGGAGGGTGTCGACCTCCAGCTCCTGGCCAGCACGGATGTGAACGTGGAAGCAGTTATGGCACCACACCTTGCCGTCAGCTTTGAAGACGAGTCTCCGTTTGTCGTGGACGGTGTCGTTGAAGACCATGTCAGCAGCTACGCCGTACGTGTAGGGAGAGACTCTGGTGGCGATGACTGAGGGATTGTGGCCGTACATGACGGCTCCCATCATGATTGCCGCCACAGGGAGGAATTCCAGCTGACCTCCCGGCGACTTGCAAACGTTTTTGTCAATCACCACGTGCTCTTTGGCAAAGGCCTTGCTTACGGCGTTTTGAATGACGTCGGATTCCCCGAAGCCTCCGGCCAGAAAGATGGCGTCGACTTGTTCCACTTTGGTGAGGACTTCTTCCATTGCCTCGAGGATCCCTGCTGTGGACTTTTCGAAAAACGATAGAAACAGCTCTCCGTCCAGAGCGAGCTTGTTTTTGACGAGCTTCACTTTGTCATTGTACTTGGCAGACGAGGCGATGATTCCAGAGAACATTGGGCAAGTGCTTTTTGGGATCTCGATGTAGGCCTTCTCCTGATTGTAGTGGAAAGAGCGCTTCGTTTGCTCCAAGGCCACTTTGAGCTGGAACTTCTCATCGGCAGTGAAGGAAGAGACCCCGTCAAAGCCAATCAAGTCACAAAGAAACCCCTTGAATGCCTTGTCCACGCCAATTCCACCATCCGCTGTCCCCGTCGGTTTGTGCAGCTGCTTGAGACACCCACTGGCCGTGATCTCCGAGACGGATATGTCGATCGTTCCACCTGAAAAAAGTAAAAAGGGAAGTCTTTGTAATTTCTAATAAAGCAAAAAACCGGAGAAGGCATTGAAAATCAAGTTATAGGCTTCACTGCTTTCATAAATCATACATCAATGATCACGAAAGCATGGCGACAAGACATACATGTTTTATTGACCAATATTGAAAACGTCGCCTGCTTCTTTCCTTCGACATTTATTAGTGAAGAAAAGAAACATGTACTCTTCAACGAATGGACCACAAACGATTTTTGAAGTTTTTAAAACAAAACATTGAAGAGAAAAATAAGTGTTCTTGATTACTGGACGCACAGTATGCAAATGTTCAACTGAGAAGTCTTTCTCAGCCCCACAGTGGAGGCACGGAATGAAAACAGGACTAAATAGTTGAGTTCCTTGATGAGTGTAGGTAAGGTTTGGTTTCCTCTCACCTCCGCAGTCGACGACCATGAACTTCTTCCCCCTTTGCAGAGGAAAAGGCAAGAGGCCTGGCCTCTCCTTGCACATCTCCTGGCAGTACACAGCGGCTGCCTCGGGCTCCAGAGCCAGCGAAAGTTGATTGCTGGGAATGCCTGCCTGCAGTGAAAAACGGCCATTTATTTTGCTTTTTGGAATAAAAACGTATCTGTGGACAAGTTAGTAAATAATCATTGTCCCTTTTCTAAAGAATCAGAAACATTGCTGCATCTGAGTGGGAGATTTTTAAAACAAATGTGACACACAAGGATGAACGCTTTTGTTCCCGTGGATGAAGCAACGTTGTATAAGATGTTTTTGTTCAGAAACCGTACTTGTTGACACACACGTTAGAAGAACAAACACTTTGTTTAAGCTTTTCTGTTCCTGATGAAGGAGCCATTGCTCAATGAAACTCCGTTTGGACGGTGGCTCTGATGACCATTGGAAATGACGTGAAGTGCAAATGCACTCGCTGCGCTTGATCAACGACGCCAAGGGGAGCAAAGGGAAACAGGACTACTCCACTTGCCATCTGTGCAGCCTCTCTCATGAACTGTCGTGCCTCGTCGTTCCAGATGGCAGGGACTGTCAGCACCCAGGTGATGTCAGAGCCCTCCACTTGTATTCCATGATCCTTCAGAGACCTCAGGAAGTGGTCTTTCAAGGAGACTATGGAGGCAGAAAACACCTGAGAGCTGGCAGGCTTTTCCTCTTCGTTTCGTCCAGCAACTCCAAGTCGCGTTTCAGTGACTGCAAAAGAATTGAAAAGGTGTATAAGCGTGGCATGGAATGTGTTCGTTTCTATTGTAAACAAGTTTGAAGGGATGGGAAATTCCTGTAAAAACTTTTTTTCTTTTTGCTTTGGCCCGTCGCAGACGTTTGAACCAAAGCTATCGACACAGGCTGTTTCTATTGTGTCAAGCTTTTCCTTTTCTCTCTTGGCGCTCAAGTGTATGATCCATGTGTGACTTTCCTGTGTTCTTTCCTTAACACATGCAAAATTGACTCAACCATTCCACAATAAAAATATGTCACAGGAAATGTTTATTCTACATTGACCTGTCTCCAGGATATTTATTTGATTCTTTTTCAAGGCACAGGTGCTGGTTTCTTTCCAGAGTATCCATATAGCTGATGAATCAAATACTACTCTTCAGCGAGGCCAGTATTAATCAGCAAGTTACATCTCCCTGATTTCAACATTATAGCATATTGTCAACAAAGGCTCAATTGCTTTTCTCTGCTCTCTCACCGGGTTCTTGTGAAGCGTCATCTTGAAGTGCTCGAAGTAGAACCATTGTTGAGCTTCTTTTGGGTCACCTTCGACCTTCCTGGCGTAGGTCTCTTCTGCCTCAACTCCAAAGCTGTGGAGCTGCTTTTCGGGCGTGAACAAAATGGACGTAGGGACCTTAGCCATCTGCTGGTTGGAGCCCGTTTTCACGGTCAAGGTGTGAACGTCCAGGGACTTTACGTTGAACTCGTCCAGAAAGGAATAGGCGTATCCAGAATACGTCGTTCCAAAGTCAACTGCCACCACCAACATCCTTCCCCTGCCAGCCATCTTTATTAACCCTGTAATGGGATATGAAATGAATTGATTGGCAGAAAAAACCACATGTGTGAATCACGTAGCTACAGCGTAGTGGGATCATATACATTTTGATTGGGTATTAACTGCATTGTACTTGACACCGCATCTCTGTTGATGTACTATATCTAATTATACATTCGTTTATCTGATTGGCTGTCCATTCATGCATCCATCTATCAGCCGTTTATTGACCCATCTCTCCGTCCGTCCGTCCGTCCCTTCCCTCCCTCCCTCCCGCCTTCCTCCCTCCCTCCCTCCCTCCCTCCCTCCCTCCCTCCCTCCCTCCCTCCCTCCCTCCCTCCCTCCCTCCCTCCCTCCCTCCCTCCCTCCCTCATACATCCGTCCGTCCGTCCATCTATTCATTCAATCATCATTTTCCTAGCAACGGTCAAAATAATATCATCCAAGAGAAATTACAGTGCTTGGCCATTATACAATGCTTTTTCATGAAAGCGAGGAATAAAAAACGAAATGTTAGCTTTAAGATGCACGCTGATCTACGAGTTGCATTGATTGGTGGAACGCGTGAATAATCCCAGTGCCAAAACTACTGATTGGAAAATTGCAACCATTATCACTTAAACATTAGTAAACACAGTTATTACAACTCGGGTACATGTATATGCTGAGAAAAAAGATGAGCAAACTTCTTGGAGTCTATGTGTTGCAAGAACTAGAGTAGCAATTAACAATAGTTAGATATTCATTTGTTCTGTAGAATTCTCTTTTCCGCGAGGACAAGTCGAATAATTTGTCGTGGCAGATGAGTTCATTGAAAAGTTCATTCAGGAATGTCCGCTGTTACAAGTAAGACATCACATGAAGTTTTTAGTGCTCTGCTCAAATTTTCACCATCACTGAACTGGTCTGCACTCATACTATTATCGTGCTCTCCCCCCCCCCCTCCCCTCCCCCCCCCCCTCCCCTACCCCCCCCCCCCCCCACATCCCTCAACGTCTTTACCCCTCTATGAGAGAAATCCACGAAATGTAACTTATGCGTTCGAAACTCGTAATCATGAACGTTAACACGTTCACACAAACGCGGGCGCACCCGCGCGCGCGAACACAAACACATACACACACATTAACACACAAGCACACATTCACACACAGACACATACATATGGATACGTACACAAGCCAATCAGTGCAGTCTACGCAAGCAGAAATTCCGTGTTTAGTGCAGTGAGGAATACAACGATCACAGAAAGCTTTCCGGCAGCACAGGAGACAAACTGTACTTACAGCCAGTCGTTGCTTGGTGCGTCGTTTACAGCTGGGAAGTGAGATGATGGTTTGTAATCCTCCGACAACATCCAGAGCACACCTCTGTCTCTCAAATCAAGGAGGATACCACACCTTCCAGAACAGGTCACTGTTCCCTCTGATCTGCGAAAAGAATTTCGTTGTACTTTCAGTTTCACATTCCCAGAACAGCGATAGCTTCAGGTTGACCTGCATAACTTACTGTTTCCTTCGGGTATTTAGAACGTCTTCGAAAGCACACGTGTGCGGGTTGGTGTATATTTGGGCCTGCATGTTTCATTTACTGTAGCTGCCTGCTCGCCCGTCTGTCTCTCAGTCCGCCTTGTCTGTGTGTCCGCCTGTCTGTGTGTCCACCTGTGTGTGTGTGTGAGTGTGTGTCTGTCTGTGTGTCTGTCTGTGTGTCTGTCTGTCTCTCTGTCCGCCTTGTCTGTGTGTCCGCCTGTCTGTGTGTCCACCTGTGTGTGTGTGTGTGTCTGTCTGTCTGTGTGTGTGTCTGTCTGTGTGTGTGTGTGTCTGTCTGTGTGTGTGTGTGTCTGTCTGTGTGTCTGTCTGTGTGCTTGTCTGTCTGTGTGTCTCTGTGTGTGTGTGTGTCGGTTTGTGTGTGTATCTGTCTGTGTGTGTGTCTGTCTGTCTGTCTGTGTGAATATGTCTGTCTGTGTGTCTGTCTGTCTGTCTGTGTGTCGGTCTGTGTGTGTGTCTGTCTGTCTGTGTGTCTGTATGTCTCTGTGTGTGTGTGTGTGTGTGTGTGTGTGTGTGTGTGTCTGTGCGTGTCTCTGTCTGTGTGTGTGTCTGTCTGTCTGTCTGTCTGTATGTGTGTGTCTATCTGTCTGTCTGTCTGTCTGTGTGTCTATCTGTCTGTCTGTGTGTCTGTGTGTGTGTGTCTGTCTGTCTGTCTGTGTGTCTGTTTGTCTGTCTGTCTGTCTGTCTGTCTGTCTGTCTGTCTGTCTGACTGTCTCTGTTTCTCGCGCGCGCTTCAATTTTGCACACCAACAGATAAACCGACGGACACACACACTCGCATACATACACACACATGTATACAAACACATGTGCGCGCGCACACACAGACACGCGTGCACAGGCAGGCAGGCAGACAGGCAGGCAGGCAAACAGACAAGCAGGCAGGCAGATGGGCAGGCAGGCCAGCAGACAGACAGGCAAACAGGTAGGCAGGTAGGCAAGCAAACAGGCAGCAGGTAAACGTGCAGGCAGGCAAACAGGCAGGCAGTCAGCCAGGCAGGCAGGCACGCAGCCAGGCAGGCATTCAGGCAGGCAGACAAACGAGCAGGTAGCCAGGCAGGCATACAGGCAAGCAGGCAGACAAACGGGCAGGCAGGCAGGCGGGTAAGCCAAAAGGCAGGCAGGCAGGTAGGCAGGCCAACAGGCAGGCGGGTAGGTAGCAAGGCAGGCAGACAGACAGGCAGGCAGGCAGGCAGTTAGCAAGGCAGGCAGGCCAACAGGCAGGCAGGCAGACCAATAGGCAGGCAGGCAGGCCAACAGGCAGGAAGGCCAACAGGCAGGCAGGCATCCAGGCAGACAGGCAGGCAGGCCAACAGGCAGGCAGGCATTCAGGCAGGTAGCCAGGCAGGCAGGCAGGCCAACAGGCAGGCAGGCACTCAGGCAGGTAGCCAGGCAGGCAGGTAGCCAGCCAGCCAGGCAGGCAGGCAGGCACTCAGGCAGGCAGGCAGGCAGGCACTCAGGCAGTTAGCCAGGCAGGCAGGCATCCGCAGAGAGGCACACATTCAACATCGGGAAAGGAAGAAACGCTAGCACACAGAGGTGTGTTGATCTCGAGGTAATCGACAACACAGGTGGCCACAAGTCACAAGTAGGTGAACCTCCTGTCAGCTCTGTTTCAGGTATGCGAAACTGAAAGTAAAAATACATTATCCTGCTGGATTCAGGGCAATGTGTGTAATCTACTTGAGCGTAGGGACAGATGAATGCGCTGAGTGTTATGGAAAGACTGGACAAAAAGTGTCTCACAATTCAGGGCCGGACCAAATGAGTTGTGGGGGGGGGGGGGGGGGTCCTTTTTGGTTGGGGGGAACAAATCAGCGAAGTGGCGAAGCCAAGAGCGCGCGCCTGCGAAGCAGGCGCGTAAACTAGGGGGGTCCGGGGGCATGCCCCCCCGGAATTTTTTTAAAAAACGGTTAAAATCTGTGCAATCTGGTGCATTCTGGGCCTTGTTTTGAGGGGTAAGAGCAGCATTGTTTTTGGAGACACACACAAAAATATATTAAAAAAAAAAACTCAAACCAAGGTACATGCTTTTTCTAGGGGGGGGGGGGGGGGGGGGAATTAGTTTGTGTATATACCTTTCTCTTTGCCTCTGGGTCTCTGTCTCTGTCTCTGTCTCTGTCTCTCTCTTTTTCTCTCTCTCTCTCTCTCTCTCTCTCTCTCTCTCTCTCTCTCTCTCTCTCTCTCTCTCTCTCTCTCTCTCTCTCTCTCTTTCTTCCTCCCACCCACCCTCCATCAATCCATCCATCTATCAATTTCTCTCTGTCTCTATATGTCTATCTATCTTTCTCCTCCCTTATTTCCTCCCTCCCTCCTTGCTTAAATAACCGTCTGTCTGTCTGTCTTTGCATACGTTGTGAGTCCATCCGTCTCTTTACCTGCCAGTCAGCCTGGTTGTCTAGCTGTGTCAGCCTACTTGCTTGTAGATTGCACAAGCTTTCTGCCTGCCTGCCTGCCTGCCCGATCGACCGCCTGCTTGCCTGCCCGCCCGCTTGCATGCCCGTCCACCCGCCTGCCTGCCCGCTCGCCTGCCCGCCTGCTTGCCTGCCCGCCCGCCTGCCCGCCCGCCCGCCCGTCCGCCCGTCCGCCTGCCCGCCCGCCTGCCTGTCCGCCCGCCTGCCCGCATGCCCGCATGCCTGCCACTACGTCTGCCGGTCAGACTGACGACGTGTTTTTCAAATCCCATGACACAACATACATCCAGCCCTACACTTAGCAGCCCGCCGCTCTGAAGAGTCAACATTCATTCCTTACACACATGGACATAGGTCTTTAAATAGTACGTTCTACCCTCTGTTACCATCGTATATTTCGGTGACAGGTTTCCGGGACAGACATTATCACAGATATACACATACGTATTCGTACACCAGCACAATTAAGCTTTTCACAGTCTTCTTGATATCGATCCAAAACGCACGCAATAGTACTACAAGATCTTCTTTGAATCTACTCTCATAAAATCATACACACCAACAGATGTACATTTCATTCTCCTCCGAAGTGATAAGTTAGTGCATTCATGCACTACACACGCGCAAGTGCACACGTTCACACAAACGCGGGCGCACCCACGCGCGCGAACACAAACACATACACACACATTAACACACAAGCACACATTCACACACAGACACATACATATGGATACGTACACAAGCCAATCAGTGAAGTCTACGCAAGGAGAAATTCCGTGTTTAGTGCAGTGAGGAATACAACGATCACAGAAAGCTTTCCAACAGCACAGGAGACAAACTGTACTTACAGCCAGTCGTTGCTTGGTGCGTCGTTTACAGCTGGGAAGTGAGATGATGGTTTGTAATCCTCCGACAACATCCAGAGCACACCTCTGTCTCTCAAATCAAGGAGGATACCACACCTGCCAGAACAGGTCACTGTTCCCCCTGATCTGCGAAAAGAATTTCGTTGTACTTTCAGTTTCACATTCCCAGAACAGTGATAGCTTCAGGTTGACCTGCATAAATCACTGTTTCTTTCGGGAATTTAGAACGTCTGCGAAAGCACACGTGTGCGGGTTGGTGTATATTTGGGCCTGCATGTTTCATTTACTGTAGCTGCCTGCCTGCCTGCCTGTCGGTCGGTCGGTCTGCTTGCTCGCCCGTCTGTCTGTGTGTCCGCCTTGTCTGTGTGTCTGTGTGTCTGTCTGTGTGTGTGTGTGTCTGTCTGTGTGTCTGTCTGTCTGTCTGTCTGTCTGTGTGTCTGTGTGTGTGTGTGTGTGTGTGTGTGTGTGTGTGTGTGTGTGTGTGTGTGCCTCTGTCTGTGTGTCTGTCTGTCTGTGTGTGTGTGTTTGTCTGTATGTCTGTGCGTCTGTTTGTCTGTATGTCTGTGCGTGTGTTTGTCTGTCTGTCGGCGTGTGTGTTTGTCTGTGTGTGTGTCTGACTGTGTGTGTGTCTTTCTGTGTGTCTGTCTGTCTGTCTGTGTGTCTGTCTGTCTGTCTGTCTGTGCGTCTGTGTGTGTGTGTGTGTGTGTGTGTCTGTGTGTGTGTTGTCTTTCTGTCTGTCTGTCTGTCTGTATGTGTGTCTGTGTGTGTGTCTGTCTGTCTGTGTGTGTGTCTGTCTGTCTGTGTGTGTGTCTGTCTGTGTGTCTGTCTGTCTGTGTGTGTGTCTGTGTGTGTCTGTTTCTCTGTGTGTTTGTCTGTCTGTGTTTGTGTCTGTCTGTGTGTATGTCTGTCTGTGTGTGTGTGTTTGTGTGTGTGTGTGTGTGTGTCTGTGTGTGTGTCTGTCTGTGTGTCTGTGTGTGTGTCTGTGTCTCTGTTTGTCTGTGTGTCTGTGTGTCTGCGTGTCTGTCTGTCTGTCTGTCTGTCTGTCTGTCTATCTGTCTGTCCGTCTGTCTGTCTGTCTGTCTGTTTGTGTGTCTGCTTGTGTGTGTGTCTGTCTGTCTGTCTGTCTGTCTCTCTGTCTGTCTCTCTGTCTGGCTGTCTGTTTGTCTGTCTGTCTGTCTGTCTGTATGTCTGTCTGTCTATCTGTCTGTCTGTCTGTCTGTCTGTCGGTCGTTCGGTCGGTCGGTTGGTCTGTCTGTCTGTCTGTCTGTCTGTCTGTCTGTCTGTATGTCTGTCTGTGTGTCTGTGTGTCTGTGTGTCTGTCTGTCTGTCTGTCTGTCTGTTTGTCTGTCTGTTTGTCCGTCTTCATGTGTGTTTGTCTATTTGTCTGTCTGTCTGTCTGTCTGTCTGTGTGTCTGTGGGTCTGTCTGTCCGCCTGCCTGCATGCTTGTCTGCCTGCCTGCCGGCCGACCTGCCTGCCTGCCTGCCTGCCTGAATGCCTGCCTGCCTGCCTGCCTGTCTATCTGTCTGTCTGTCTGTCTGTCTGTCTCTCTCTCTGTCTCTGTCTCTGTCTCTCTCTCTCTCTCTCTCTCTCTCTCTCTCTCTCTCTCTCTCTCTCTCTCTCTTCTATTTTATTGTCCTTTGTATAATAATCTACGTAATAAATACATAAATGAATACATCAAATGTCCAGAAGTTGCTGATGCCACCTTTTTGATAGATGGACGTGGATACATGAAAACACGCAAGGTAGCAATGTATCTTTATTATGCCTTCCGATTACGAGACCAATTTCTTGCTAGTTTAGAACATGACCATGAACAATAATGTTATGATGAAAGAATGTGCGTTAATACTATATTTATACTGTTTCCATTGTTCGATTGTTAGCGATATGTACTAGGCAATGTGTTAACTTGGATTGTACACCTTGTTTCAAATTGTGGCTCAAGTATACTGGCTCCTCCAAAAGAAGCAAGTCATGTACATGTATGTATAGTTGTGATGGGCCGGTGGCCTAAACAATAAAATCAATCAATCAATCTCTCTCTCTCTCTCTCTCTCTCTCTCTCTCTCTCTCTCTCTCTCTCTCTCTCTCTCTCTCTCTCTCTCTCTCTCTCGTGTGTGTGTGTGTGTGTGTGTGTGTGTGTGTGCGTGCGCGCGTGTGCGAGCGTGCGTGTGTGAGTGTGTGTGGATTTGTATGTGGGAACGCGTTAAGTGCATGCTTGCATGCGTACGTGCATGTGTGAGCGTGTGCATGAGTGCGTGCATGCGTGTGCTTACACGAATCCATCTCTCTTACTTTATCATGTCTGATATATTTAAATTCAATAAATGGAACGGTGTGTAAACTTTGATTCATATTTGAACATATTCCCAGCCTTTCATTCAAGCGGTTGTTCCTGTAATAGCATGGATCGCCAGGCCATCGCTGTAGTCATCACAACCATGATGGCACTATTGAAGTCTCCAACTAACGGGTAAAAACACCGTCATACAGACTTCTGGCGTGTCACGGGTTTGCTCCAGACGAAAGCGGTGCCGACTGCAATATAGAAAGCGAAGAGGGTGGAGACGTTGAAGTATCTAAGGGAAATAACTCCTTCCAACCAAATTTGATTATCCCCCTTGGAGAGTTATCTTCGAGCATTCAAATGAAATCTTGCGTGTAGCAAGCTAAAAACGGTGCTTAATTAGAGGACGCTAATGGCGCACACTGTGTCCAGACACAAAATTCGGTCATGTGACATCTCATTGAGACCCGCATGCAGTATTTCTATGACTGGCAGATACTATGCACAGTGCTTCCTCATTTATTTCTTGTCCATTTCGCACGCAAAACGCTCATTTTAAGAATTATTTACCCACATGCAAATACTCTGTAATCAAATGACAGTATTAATTTCAAAGGAGTCGCGGAAGTGTGTGTTGTGGTCACACAAAGGATTACGACACAAAGCAATGACACATGGTAGCAGCTGATAGAGATATAACTAGAAATATTCTACATTTATCTCGTTCCAGGGATTGAACCACGGCACTGCGCCTCGCACATAATCAAACGCAAAAGCTTTCTCGCCTAAATTACGCTGTCAAAAAGAGAATGCTTCAGTAGGCGAGTAGAGATTGGGGAGCTGACAATGCAATCATGTGTGTGTGTGTGATTGAGCATGAATGTTCTTGTATAAGGTGAACACCTACGATGCACCTTCCCCTCCGTGTGTTTGTTTGAGTGTTGGTTCAGTTCAACATCTATGACGTGCCAAAAAACAAAACATTGTCTTGAAAGCTTCCCCAACCTCCCCTCATGTTTGCCTCCGGATCAAAGTAACTTCGACGTTTACGAGAATGAAGACTGGACACCAATTCACCACGCTCTTGCCGTTGCTGCAAACCGACAATAGCCATGCTTCTACCTGTACTTACAAATTAGTCCCAGGATGCACACACACCTTTCCTTACCTTGCCTCACTTCTTAACCTCCAACCTCCCTCCACTCCTTCCCCTAGAGTTCGAAAGCGAGAGTGTGTACGAGAAAAAGAGAGAGCAAGTGTACGCGAAAAAGAAAGAGAGTGTGTGTACGAGAGAGTGTATGAGAGAGAGAGAGAGAGAGAGAGAGAGAGAGAGAGTAATAGAGAAAGAAGGAAAGCGAGAGATGCTAAAGTGCAAAATATAGACAGGAACACCGACTCTGCTTCAGACTGCTTCAAGCAAGAACTTAAGTTTTTGTACTAGTACGCTTGCCCAGTACAAGGTGAAGAAGGCTCACTAACGTCAAGTCAGCCATGGAGGCTAGGGGTGTCGCTGTCTTAAGCAACAGAGAGACTATAAAGATCATTCTCTCTATTCTGATACATCGATTGCATGTAGCTGTTGCGTTCGCAGAGAGCATTGTCTGTGAAAGGGATGGTCTGCCGCTTCATGTTGTATTCCACTGTGCATCTGTTGTGCTTACTTTCTGCTTTCTAAAGGGTGGTACTCTTGTGGGCTTGTTTCAGAGACCTGGAAATATTTCTAAAACCTTTTGACTTCTGAACATTTCCTAATTGACTGTCTGTATACGTCTCACATCATCTAAGCACAGAAAAGAATGCCCTCTACGACAATCCTGTGATGAGGTCCAGAGAGCAGACAAACTCTGCAAAACGCTCTTCGTCCAAACTTATAGACCTGCGGAGCAGTGGAAACTTCCACCCAAGTGGGTCCTTAACCAGGGAAGACGTAACATGAGATTTCATAGAAATGCAGATTCCGGATCATGCTAGATTGCCAAGAAAGCTTGGACCTCGGGCGGAATGGAACTCAAACCGGCTTGCACTGTATTCCCATTGTTTCAATAGGAATACCCTCACCAGACAGCTACGGTAGATTTAGATTCTGACTGAAAGCCTTCGCGGACTATCATTCTTATTCTCATAAAGACAGTTGTATGGACAATGACTAGTCTCGTGATATGAACACATTTCTGTTCATTTTGGCAGCATATCTCTGATGCTATTAAAAAGAATACAACAACAACTGTAACGACGACAACAACAACAACAACAACAAAGACAACATTAAAACGGCTCATTGTTTAATAAAATTATGGTAATTTTTCATTTCGGGTTCTACTAGGGTATGAATAATATAGGCCATGTTCTTCACACACCTTCTTGTGTATTGCTAAACACTCTGTATATAACGGAGAAATCGCCCGGAGACGGCAAGATATTCACAGGAATTTTCCCCCTTTTAGTTGGGCCATTTGGAGAACATACGTACATATATTTATAGTACACATATTTATAGTGCACAGATTTATAGTACACATATTTATAGTACACAGATTTATAGTACACATATTTATAGTGCACAGATTTATAGTACACATAATTATGGTACACAGATTTATAGTGCACAGATTTATAGTACACAGATTTATAGTGCACAGATTTATTGTACACAGGTTTATAATACACAGATTTATAGTAGACAGAATAATAGAAAGTCTTTGCCCAGCTTGGTCCTATGGCCACCTGTGAGTTGATAGTAAGAAAAGGCCCACAGCTTCTCCATATACGATTCGTAAAAGGTAAATAACTAAGGAAAGTGAGAGCAGACTTTCTTTTTCTCTAATCAGCTCTATTAATCTTGCAGTCATTGGCCTTACATAGCCTCAAAAGGCTAATAGGCCATGTAACATCGGTCATTTATTGAATCAGGTATTCTTGGACCAGTGACATGACGATCGATTGTGCTTTCGTTTGCGAAGCAGGCATTCGCTGTCTTTGAAGCAGAGAAAGTCCATTGCATCCATTGCAGGTGAGTGCATGCTTGACATCACGACTTATAGTCAGGGCAATGCTCATAACCATATGCTTCACATTTGCTATGGGGGAACTTAACACACAGCACGTGTCTGTCTGCTGTAACTGGCCCTTTGTAGACCAGTCAGAGAGGGACATTGGCCATGTTGTATTGTCTATAGGATGGACATGGAAAAGCTGAAACCATAGGCAGGATGACAATTTATATACTTGTACAGCGCGAGGACACACACACACACACACTCTCTCTCTCTCTCTCTCTCTCTCTCTCTCTCTCTCTCTCTCTCTCTCTCTCTCACACACACACACACACACACACACAATTACTCACACACACACACACACACACACACACACACACACACACACACACACACACACACACACACACACACACACACACACACACACACACACACACACACACATACACACATACACACACACACACACACACACACCACACTAACAAGGTTGGACTTTTCAAGCAATGATTACAAAGAACAGGTTCATGTTTAAATAGGTTTTGTGCATATTAAGTTACTATGTAAGATCAGAAACCCCCCCACAAAGCAACATTTGCCCAGTAACAATATGATAATTCAAGTTCTATCTGTCACAACGTAAGATAAATCCTATTCTATAATATGCATTAAGTGCCCACACAGTTAGCAAGGCCCATGAGCTCTACAACCTTTCCCAGCACAGAGGAAATACACAGCAAGGTAAAAGCAAGAAAACGTTTCCGACCTCAAGCGGGAATCAAACCCGCGACCTCCCGCTGACATCGCGCGGTGGTGAACTCTGACCTCAGACGCTGGGAAGGAAGTCGCATTTGGTGGTGAATTTCTGCTTGGTGGCAGCGTCCCTGGCAACCAGCTTCAGCTCCGTGCCTCCCACCATCATGGCCGCCGCCACGATGCGACATATGCCGCCCGTGGTGTCCGGCATCAGGACGGCCATGGTGCCAATCTCCTCGCAACCCTCCTCGTCTACGTAGAGAGGATCCTTCGTTTTGGTTCGGAACACCCTGAACGGCATCTCCGTGTCTTCGTCGCGGCTGGGGTGGTACGTATGTTTGGGAAGGAGGGTGTCGACCTCCAGCTCATGGCCAGCACGGATGTGAACGTGGAAGCAGTTATGGCACCACACCTTGCCGTCATCTTTGAAGACGCGTCTCCGTTTGTCGTGGACGGTGTCGTTGAAGACCATGTCAGCAGCTACGCCGTCCGTGTAGGCAGAGACTCTGGTGGCGATGACTGAGGGATTGTGGCCGTACATGACGGCTCCCATCATGATTGCCGCCACAGGGATGAATTCCAGCTGACCTCCTGGCGACTTGCAAACGTTTTTGTCAATCACCACGTGCTCTTTGGCAAAGGCCTTGCTTTCGGCGTTTTGAATGACGTCGGATTCCCCGAAGCCTCCAGCCAGAAAGATGACGTCGACTTGTTCCACTTTGGTGAGGACTTCTTCCATTGCCTCGAGGATCCCTACTGTGGGCTTCTCGAAGAAAGATAGAAACAGCTTTCCGTCCAGAGCGAGCTTGTTTTTGACGAGCTTCACTTTGTCATTGTACTTGGCAGACGAGGCGATGATTCCAGAGAACATTGGGCAAGTGCTTTTCGGGATCTCGATGTAGGCCTTCTCCTGATTGTCGTGGAAAGAGCGCTTCGTTTGCTCCAAGGCCACTTTGAGCTGGAACTTCTCATCGGCAGTGAAGGAAGAGACCCCGTCAAAGCCAATCAAGTCACAAAGAAACTCCTTGAATGCCTTGTCCACGCCAATTCCACCATCCGCTGTCCCCGTCGGTTTGTGCAGCTGCTTGAGACACCCACTGGCCGTGATCTCCGAGACGGATATGTCGATCGTTCCACCTGAAAAAAGTAAAAGGGAAGTCTTTTTAATTTCTAATAAAGTAAAAAACCGAAGGAGCCATTGAAAATCAAGTTATAGGCTTCACTGTTTTCATAAATAAGACATCAATGATCACGAAAGCATGGCGACAAGACATACATGTTTTATTGACCACTCTTGTCCACAAATGAAAACGTCGCCTGCTTCTTTCATTCGACATTTATTAGTGAAGAAAAGAAACATGTACTCGAATGGACCACAAACAATTTTTTAAGTTTTCAAAACAAAACATTGAAGAGAAAAATAAATGTTCTTGATTACTGGACGCACAGTGTGCAAATGTTCAACTGAGACGTCTTTCTCAGCCCCACAGTGGAAGCACGGAATGAAAGCAGGACTAAATAGTTGAGTTCCTTGATGAGTGTAGGTAACGTTTGGTTTCCTCTCACCTCCGCAATCGACGACCATGAACTTCTTCCCCCTTTGCAGAGGAAAAGGCAAGAGGCCTGGCCTCTCCTTGCACATCTCCTGGCAGTACACAGCGGCTGCCTCGGGCTCCAGAGCCAGCGAAAGTTGATTGCTGGGAATGCCTGCCTGCAGTGAAAAACGGCCATTTATCTTGCTTTTCGAGAAAAAAACGTATCTGTGGACAAGTTCGTAAATACTCATTGTCCCTTTTCTAAAGAATCAGAAACGTTGCTGCATCTGAGTGGGATATTTTTTTTAATAATGTGACACACAAGGATGAACGCTTTTGTTCCCGTGGATGAAGCAACGTTGTATGACATTTTTTTATTCAGAAACCGTATTTGTTGACACACACGTTAGAAGAACAAACACTTTGTTTAAGCTTTTCTGTTCCTGAGGAAGAAGCCATTGCTCAATGAAACTCCGTTTGGACGGTGGCTCTGATGACCATTGGAAATGACGTGGAGTGCAAATGCACTCGCTGCGCTTGATCAACGACGCCAGTTGGAGCAAAGGGAAACAAGACTACTCCACTTGCCATCTGTGCAGCCTCTCTCATGAACTGCCGTGCCTCGTCGTTCCAGATGGCAGGGACTGTCAGCACCCAGGTGATGTCAGAGCCCTCCACTTGTATTCCATGATCCTTCAGAGACCTCAGGAAGTGGTCTTTCAAGAAGACTATGGAGGCAGAAAATACTGTGAGAGCTGGCAGACTTTTCCTCTTCGTTTCGTCCAGCAACTCCAAGTCGCGTTTCAGTGACTGAAAAAGAATTTAAAAGGTGTATAAGCGTGGCATGGATTGTGTCCGTTTCTATGGTAAACAAGTTTGAAGGGATGGGAAGTTCCTGTAAATATTTTTTGTCTGTTTGCTTTGGCCCGTCGCAGACGTTTGAACCAAAGTTATCGACATAGGCTGTTTTTATTATGTCAAGCTTTTCCTTTTCTCTCTTGGCGCTCATGTGTATCATCCATGGGTGACTTTCTTGTGTTCTTTCCTTACTACATGCCACATTGACCCAACCATTCCACAATAAAAAATATGTCAGAGCAAATGTTTATTCTACATTGACCTGTCTCCAGGCTATTTATTTGATTCTTTTTCAATGCACAGGTGCTGGTTTCTAGCCAGAGTATCCATATAGCTGATGAATCAAATAATACTCTTCAGCAAGGCCAGTATTAATCAGCAAGTTACATCTCCCTGATTTCAAAATTATAGCATGTTATCAACAAAGGCTCAATTGCTTTTCTCCGCTCTCTCACCGGGTTCTTGTGAAGCGTCATCTTGAAGTGCTCAAAGTAGAACCATTGTTGAGCTTCTTTTGGGTCACCTTCGACCTTCCTGGCGTAGGTCTCTTCTGCCTCAACTCCAAAGCTGTGGAGCTGCTTTTCGGGTGTGAACAAAATGGACGTAGGGACCTTAGCCATCTGCTGGTTGGAGCCTGTTTTCACGGTCAGGGTATGTACGTCCAGGGACTTTACGTTGAACTCGTCCAGAAAGGAATATGCGTATCCAGAATACGTCGTTCCAAAGTCAACTGCCACCACCAACATCCTTCCCCTGCCAGCCATCTTTGTTAACCCTGTAGTGGGATATGAAATGAATTGATTGGCAGAAAAAACCACATGTGTGAATCACGTAGCTACAGCGTAGTAATCACGGTTATGCAGTGGGGATCATTACAATTTTGATTGTGTATAAACTGTATTGTACTTGACACCGCATCTCTGTTGATGTACTGTAGCTAATTATACATTCGTTTATCTGATTGGCTGTCCATTCATGCATCCATCTATCATCCTTTTTTTGACCCCTCCCTCCCTCCGTCCCTCCCTCCCTCCGTCCCTCCCTCCCTCCATCCCTCCCTTCCTCCGTCCGTCCCTCCGTCCCTCATACATCCGTCCATCCGTCCATCTATTCATTCAATCATCATTTTTCTAGCAACGGTCAAAATAATATCATCCAAGAGAAATTGCAGTGCGTGGCCATTATTCATAGTAGGTATAATGCTTTTTCATGAAAGCGAGGAATAAAAAACGAAATGTTAGCTTTAAGATGCACGCTGATCTACGAGTTGCATTGATTGGTGGAACGCGTGAATAATCCCAGTGCCAAAACTACTGATTGGAAAATTGCAACCATTATCACTTAAACATTAGTAAACACAGTTATTACAACTCGGGTACATGTATATGCTGAGAATAAAGATGAGCAAACTTCTTGGAGTCTATGTGTTGCAAGAACTAGAGTAGCAATTAACAATAGTTAGATATTCATTTGTTCTGTAGAATTCTCTTTTCCGCGAGGACAAGTCGAATAATTTGTCGTGGCAGATGAGTTCATTGAAAGTTCATTCAGGAATGTCCGCTGTTACAAGTAAGACATCACATGAAGTCTTTAGTGCTCTGCTCAAATTTTCACCATCACTGAGATGGTCTGCACTCATACTATCATCGTGCTCCCCCCCCTCCTCTACCCCCCCCCCCCTCCTCCCTCTCCGTCTTTACCCCTCTATGAGAGAAATCCACGAAATGTAACTTATGCATTCGAAACTCGTAATCATGAACGTTACAAGAACTGTTTGAAATTCCAGAAAGCTAACTTCTCAAATCACAATTCGGGTGAACTATAAGTGCAAGTTCATGACAGTATGATTATATCATTATTGAACAAAACATGCACAACTTCCATCTGAATTCATTTAGTTTGACTTGCATCTAGCTCTCTGCATCCAACGGCAGCCTTTCTGCTGTTTGAAAAGGTCTGGTATTCTGCCCTTGATCTCCCCTTAGGGCTTGTTTCTGTTCACCATACTGTCATATCTGATTTGGCACAGCATACTTGATTTAGTGCAGCCACCCCCGTATTATCGCTACTGACCTTCACACACACAACTTCACAATATCAAAGATAAAAATAGCCGCCTTTTCGTTTACACTTACTGTTGTGTCGATAACACACTACCATTACTGCATGGCTTTAGCCTATTTCAGCAGCCAAATAAAACTGAAAAGTTTCCGTAACAGCATGAAAATGTCTTCAAGTTTTGATTTATGAAACGAGCAACGTACATACAGTGGTTCAGAGCGACTGGAAGGGCAGATGGCAGTTTTATCACACAAACAACTCCACTCAACTCCCTTGCAGAAGTGTCCCCCATTAAATAGCAATGAAGGTTTCGTAAGTCGAGTGGACAGTGAGAAATAGACGCGGTACTTATTCGATGCGACAATGCTAAATCACTGTGATAAATGATCCCAACAACCACTGGTATTGCAGTGGGCATGAAGGAAAGTGGGTACAGGCTATGGATGTCAGTCCTACAGATTCTATGGGCACTGAAAACACGATGCTTGCAAAACTCTTGACTTGAAAACAGACTGGGGTTAGAGGCGCGCATTGACTCCCCCATCAGCTGGAGATCCTGGGTGTAGGGGCCTAAGCCAGATGCTCAACTAGGATCGGCCCTAGGTAGCCCCAGAGGTTACTGGACAGTGCAATGACACTCCTCTAAAGTGTCTTTGGACAGCGTCACAGTAGGCAGCGGGAACAACATTTCTAATGGGTTGCTAAAAATAGTCTCACTACAATCAGTTTAAAGCAACATATATCACGATAGCACAGGGCCGGACCAAATGAGTTGTGGGGGGGGGGTTCCTTTTTGGTAGGGGGGGACAAATCAGCGAAGTGGCGAAGCCACGAGCGCGCGCCTGCAAAGCATGCGCGCAAACTAGGGGGGTCCGGGGGCATGCCCCCCCCCCGGAAAGTTTTTCAAAAACGGTTAAAATCTGTGCAATCTGGTGCATTCTGGGCCTTGTTTTGAGGGGTAAGAGCAGCATTGTTTTTGGAGACACACACAAAAAATATATTAAAAAAAACAAACTCAAACCAAGGTACATGCTTTTTCTAGGGGGGGGGGGGGTTCCGGAACCCCTGGAACCCCCCCTGGGTCCGGCCCTGTAGCAAGTAAGCAGAACAATATTTGGTACACAATGC
>JAWQFJ010020314.1:0-12500 GCA_034096865.1 Theodoxus fluviatilis | reverse complement strand
ACAGAGAAATGGGTGGAGCGGTAGGGGACTCGATTTGAGGAATGTGTGTGTGTGTGTGTGTGTGTGTGTGTGTGTGTGTGTGTGTGTGTGTGTGTGTGTGTGAGTGAGTGTGCGAGAGAGAGAGAGAGAGAGAGAGAGAGAGAGAGAGAGAGAGAGAGAGAGAGAGAGGGAGAGAGAGAGAGAGAGAAAGAGAGAGAGAGAAAGAACGCACGAATGAACGAATTATTCATTGAAAGGCCTCCAAGTTGTTTCGAAGTCAATTTATACAAAACTATGTATATGACATTGTACACAAAATGAATATTTGCTTACATTTACCAGAAGACAGACAGTATTCAGATTTCTGTAGAATGTGTTGTTGATCTCTCCTTTTATCATCATAATATATCATCATAATTCACAACTCAGAGAGTGCGAGAGAGAGAGAGAGAGAGAGAGAGAGAGAGAGAGAGAGAGAACGAACGAAACGAACGAAATGATTTTAATGTATAGGCCACCGGCCCATTACATTGGAGCGAAACGCGAAGAAAACACGATCATAAAAAAAGAAGAAAAAAAAAAAAGAAAAAAACCTATAAAAAGGTTCTTCAAAAACTGGCAACCAGTTTCGGCACATGCAACGAGCACGCGTGAAAACGATGAATTTCTCGAAATGTTCATTTTCTGCGTGCAACGCGTGGAGGTTGCTGGCGCGTCGGCGACGTCCTGCTCGTTGTGGGCTTGTTTACGCTTGCGGCATTCCTGTCGCGTTGACGAACAGCTGACCGAGGAGGAAGTACAGGTCGAGTATCTCCGGGTGCACTTGTACGTGTCGACAGGAAGGTCCACTTGTCTGATGCCTCGGGATCGTGCAGGCAATCTGTAGAGGTAGATGGAAAAGATGGAGCCTCGTCTGTCACTTTGCCCGGATCACAAGCCTCTGCAATGCTGGTCTCGATTGCGCTCACTTGTTCCTGCATGGTACGGGACATGCTCTGAGCCATCTCGCTCATCAGCTTCTGCAGGTCCTCCAACGTTGCCTCTTTCTTAGCGGATGGAACGGTGCTAACGGGAGGGTCATCGGGAAGGTGTGGTGCCTCTTCTGCAGGGGAATCCTTGTTGGAGGCCGAGGTTGCTGCTTCTTCCATGTCATCACAGCTGGAGGGGTCAGAGGTCACGGGTGGTAGGGTGACGTAATCGGGCGGCACTTGGGGGCGAGTACCTCGTGCATCAGCGTGAGCACAAACAGTTTCTTTCACGACATCATTTCCGACAGAATTTGTTCGCGAAATATACTCGAAATGTCTCTGCTCACCCCTCTGTCGATGTTCTTCTGCCCGTTGTTGGTCCCGTCGTCTCTGTGCTGGAGTCTTCCTGCGCCAAAATCCACGCTTGTTGCTCGTGAGCAATGGCTGACCGTCGCGCTGTTTGAATCTTAACACGACGACGACACTGCCACCGTCACCGTCCACCTTCCAACTTGTAGGCTCCTCGGTCATCAGCAGGGATGTCAGAAGCGTGCACGGCAGCTGGAAGTCCAGCGACTGGCATGGTGCTACTTTTACTTCACGGTAGTGTGAACAGGCCGGAGCGAGACAAACACGTCCTACCGGCGCGAGCGCTAGCCGCTGAGTGAGAGAGAGAGAGAGGGAGAGAGAGAGAGAGAGAGAGAGAGAGAGAGAGAGAGAGAGAGAGAGAGAGAGAGAGAGAGAGAGAGAGAGAGAGTGTGACGAGATCCCCTCCCCCTTTTTTCCCCTCCCCTTTGTATTTACTAACCTGTGGTATGCAAATTAGCGTGGCTGCCAACTGTTCTAAAAATAATAACGTTAGAGGTGTGTTGTTGTGGCTTGCCGACCCTGGTTTCCACTGTGTGTTTGAGGGTTGAATCCAGAATTGGCCTCTCTTGTCTTCATACGTGTTTCATGGGAGACGAGTGACTAAAAACACCCTAACTTGCCTTACGTTTGTTTTGGTGAATGTTGTGCTTGGTGGCTTTGCATGGCCTAGAAAGATTGCTGGGCCATAAGACTCCATCCATCTATCCAATCATCACAAGACTTAGTCCAAGCTAATGCAGAGCGGAATGGGAAACGTGTGATTGGCTGCCTTTCCGAGAGCTTGCCTGAGGTTCATCATGTGATTGACTTCGCTTTTATATGGGGACCATGTGATTGGACAGTGGGGTAAATTGGGCGAGGCCCGAGTGTTTTCATTGGATGATAGACCACTAGAATTATTGCTTTTTGTGTAAAGGCTCTGCCCGCACAGGCGCGCGATTCAACAACTATCACGAGTGAGCCCCACGTGCTATACGGCGCCCACTCTCCCTCTCCAACTGAAGCGCCGAATGTCCCTTTGCTGCCCAGGGCGTGATTCAACAACATCACGAGCATTCCTCCCACCTCCACGTGTCTGCCAGCATCTCTCCATTTGCCCCATTTGAAGAGCGAGCATTCCTCCAACCTCCACGTGTCTGCCAGCATCTCTCCATTTGCCCCGTTTGAAGAACAAGCACTCCTCCCGCCTCCATGTGTCTGCACATCATGCCATTTGTCCCCATTTCAAGAACGAGTTTTCCTCCACCTCCACTCTACGGCGTCTCCACATGTCTGCAAAGCGAGGGAGCGCGTCTCCACGCGTTTGCACGTCTCCAGCCAGGCAAAAGTTTCGTTATTTGAGCTCTCGTCGACCTCCTGATTTCTGTATGCTACTACCCTATTTCTCCCTCGTCTGCATTACTAGTACCGCTGCTCAAGTCGTCCCGAAGGCTGGAAACCTTTGTGTAAGAGGACTTAATGTGAAACCGAGTTGGCCACTTCATTTTTAGAAACCACGTGTTTTCGTCGGACACAGTCTACGACTTCAGTTAAGTACAATTTGAATGGTTGGCAAGCCATAGTAGTCTTTCCTTAGTGAAGATTCAATTGAAATAATTTTTTCCCATTATCATTACTAATTTTTAATTATCCATTTCTTAATTGTTATCCAAACAAATCAAAGATATTTAATTTTGACATGTGTCCTCACCTTTCATTCTGTCGTGTTCCCTCGTTTTGTTAGAATGACTGTGTGAGATAGTGTTGCCAGTTTGGCTGTGTGTGTGTGTGTGTGTGTGTGTGTGTGTGTGTGTTTCCCCTAGACTTATTACTTAAAGAAAACGAGCCAAGTCGAGCTGTGTAACAGAGAGGGAAAGAGAGAAGAAAAAGAGAGAGAGAAAGAGATTAAGAAAGAGAAAGAAATAGAAAGAAAGATAGAGAGAGAGAGAAAGAAAGAGAGAGAAAGAGAGAGAAAAAGAGAGAGAACGAACGAATGAAAGGTTTATCGTTTGGGCCACCGGCCTATTACAATTGGATCCAAATTACTTACACGAAAAATAAAACATCAGGGGTGGGGTGGGTGGGGTGGGGGTGGGGTGGAGGTGGGGTGGGGTGGGATGAGATGGGATGGGATGGGATGGGATCAAGGCTTCAACAACAAGTCTTGTTGCGCGAGTAGCGAGAGCGAAAAAGTTCATCACTGTCCATCACGTCAGTTACCTCCTGTTAGAGCGCCAGGGTTGCTGCCGACGACGGGGTGGATGGGTAGCGGTCGCTCCTTCCTTTCACCTAGCTGGTGGAGTAGCTGCAGCGAGACGGCTGTGCTGTGTACCAGACGAGACACCTGCGGTCGAAGGGATCAGCAGATGCGATGAAGCCTCGATGATTCCACGGTCGACACGTGGATCTCTTGACATGGAGGTAGCGCACTCAATCGCCTTTGCCGCTGCCTTTTCCTCGCGTTGCGACTTCTCGGAAGGGATGCATCACCTTGTCCATGATTCGTTGTATTCTAGTGGAACGCTCTGACTCCTTTGGCGCTGCATTTTCACTGACCGCTGACGAGGCTGTGCTTTTTCGGTTGGAGGCTGATGTGTGGTCCGATGACCCACTTTCAGTGTTTGCACACTTCTCAGCATGCTTTTCATGTGCGTTGCTTGGGTTTGGCGAGTATAGTGCAGTGGGCAAGGCGGACGACGAAACTAATGGAATTTCTTGTGGAACGGACTCAGGACAAGCAGTGGAGGGACACAAACTCGACGGAGCTTGCTTACTAGCAAGGTCGGTGTTTCGGTAGTTGTTGCGTCTCTGCTGGTCTCTGAGCAGCTTGGCGGGAGGTTTTCCTCTCAACCAGTTTGTCGTTTGATTGGAGGAAGATGGCTGGCCAGCTTGGGACGTGAATCTGAGAACCACGACAGTTGCGTTCCTTTCACCAAATACTTTGAATAAGGACATGGTATCGCTGTCCAGAAGAGTGGAAAGCATGACCCCCCAATGCAGTTGGAAGCCCAGTTACTGGCATGTTTTACCACCTTTTGACTTCAACCGGCGAAAATGTAGGAGAGCGACGTGAACACGCCGAGAGAGAGAGAGAGAGAGAGAGAGAGAGAGAGAGAGAGTGATTGATTGATTGATTGATTGTTTATTTGCGGCCAACGACCCGTCATGTAGGTATATGCACATATATACAAATTAAAAACATTAGCGAATCAGTTGGCATAGTAACATGTTTTCTCCTGATAAGAAAGTGACGTATCAAAACTCTTCAATATGTGATTACATTTAAATAAAATGAAATATATGTACACCGAGGTCAAATTGTTCATGTATTAAATTTTTGTCTAATGCTCATACTGAGAGTCTGATAGGAACTGACGAGGGAAAAGAAGAGAGAGAGAGAGAGAACTGGAACTCTTTATCAAGCCCGCTGCTCGTTACCCGTTACAAGAAAAGCAAAGTGTCATGGACACTTAGAGGTTTACGTGAGGTAACAAGGTTATTTTGGAGAGCTTCTGGTCTCTGAGAATTAAGGCGTAGTAACGTTTTAATAGTAAGAGTAAACATGTACTCTTCTAGACCAAATTGACCTTTGAGTAATGAGTACCAGTGTTACCTAGAACTCGTTGCACATTTATCATGCCATGTTTGGTGCCAGCAGTCTTTAAGTCTTTGCTTAAATTGATTCAAAAAAGCAGTTTTGTTGCCAACACCTTCATTTAGCAATACGTAAGAAAAACCTGACCGGCACAGGCAGTTTTTAATGTGTTCTACCCAGTTAGCATTTTTTGGAATATTAGCATTCTTTAACATGAGATATGCTTCTTTTGGGAGTCTTGTTATTGGCATAGTGGATAGCCTGAGCCAGTATTTGACCGCCTTGGTGATATACGAAATAGACAAAGGGTATCTGCCAAGATCCCCGTATACCATTTGGTTTGGTGTCCGGGTGTCTAATCCAAGGATCCTCTTGCAGGCAAATGTATGGACTTTTTCTATATTTCCTGCATTATGCAGGCCCCATATCTCAGACCCATAGAGCATTGTCGATTGCACCTGCGCGTCAAATAGCTTGAAAAACACTTTCGGATCAAGTGTGTGCAGGTTCCAAATTACCTTGAAGGTCTGAACAACTTTTTGCTTTCTTTTTGACGCCAGATCATCAGTACAAACGTTCATGGATAATCTGGTGGAGAAGACTATGCCAAGGTACTTGTACCTGTTGACTATTTCTATAGGTTTGTCATCAAGTGACCACTTTTCACCTTGCGCAAGGTGTCCACCCTTACGAAAAACCATGACCTTTGTTTTGTCTACGTTGATCTTTAAAACTAATGATTTAGATACACTCCCTAGGTTGTCTAGTTGGTTTTGTAAACCGTAGGGGGTGGTAGAGAGAAGGACAGCGTCATCGGCAAACAAGAGAAGGTATAGTTCTTTTGTTCCAGGCAGGAGCTGGACGCCATGTTTTCCATGCATGCGCACGTGGTCAGCCACCGAGTTCATGTAGAGAGCAAACAATAACGGACTCTCCAAGGCTCCCTGCTTCACACAAGCTGGGCATCTGAAGAATTCAGAGAGTATCCAGTTCCACCTAACGCATGACTGGACACGGGCGTACATGGCTTTCAGCATTTTAATAATTTTAGTTGAAAGTCCTGCAGCATCAAGCACGCGCCAGAGCAGATCGCGATTCACAGAATCGAAAGCTTTCTCGTAGTCAACGAAGGCCACGTACAACTTCCGACGACTGCCATAGACGTGCTTGAGGATCATGGAGTACAGCGCGAAAACGTGGTCAATCGTTGAATGCTCCATCCTGAAGCCCGACTGTTTGTGACATATTTTGTCTTCGTCTTCCGCCCAGAGTCGCAAGCGGCGCGTCAAAATGGATGCAAATGTCTTGCTGAGTGTGCTTAGTAAGGATATGCCTCGATAGTTGTTTGGATCCATTCTGGATCCCTTTTTAAACAGCGGGATTATTACAGACCGAGACCATACTTGTGGAAAGGACTGAGTTTCAAAAAGAACATTAAACATCTTTGTCAAGATCGAGTCACAAGCCGCTTTCAAGCATTCGCCTGGTATATCGTCCAGACCTGGCGATTTCCCAGGTTTGATGTTGCGTATAGCCGTCTTTACCTCCTCAAGGGATATTGCAGCATCAAGTTCATCGGCCCTTTGGGTAAGTATATCATGGACACTGTTAGTTGTTGAATCGAGGTTTCCGTGCGAGTGTCGATAAAATAAAGTCTCAAAATGACCTTTCCAGATGCCTATGTCAATGTCAACGTATGGAGGTGGCTTGTTTGTTGCTTGTCTCACTAAGGACCAGCATTTATGCGAATCCTTTATGCTGTCGAGAAGGGTGATACGAGAAGAGCTGAAAGTTTCTTTCCTTCTCGCGAATGGTGTTTTTGTAGGTCTTTCTAGCGCTTACATACTTTTCTTTAGATCCGGAGGATGGGTGTTTTCTGTACTTTATTAAAGCACTTTTTGCTTCCTTTTTCGCTTTGAGGCAGTCAATATCGTACCAGACAGATCGGTTTACTAGACACGAAGACCTATCGATCCAGATGTTTTTCCTCATGCATTGAGCACATGCTAGCATGGCGGAGTTGAACTGCTGCAGAGCTGATTCCACAGAGGTGTCGATCATTTCTGCTGCTCTAGCAAGGCGTTGCGAAAACTGTGGGTTTTGGATGTTACTATGGAACACGTTTGCTTTGCTAGTGTCCCATATCACTTTTGAAATGTACATCAACGGAACAATTTGCGAAGTCTCCAGATAGCAAGCAGTAATCTATGACACTGTGTCCGTGTGTTGACACGTAGGTATGTTTGCCTTCACTGTCACCAAAGGTGCGTCCATTGATGATACACAATTGATGAACAAAACAAATGTTTTTCAGTATTTCCCCAAAGGCGTTCACCGTACCATCTTGCGACACGCGATACTGCCTAAGCGAGGGGCAACTAGAGGCTAACTGTTCTTGTCCGTCGTCGTCATCCCCATCCTCTATCGCAGCCTGGGTGTCCCATTCGCCGATCCGAGCGTTCATGTCCCCGCATATCATTACAACCGATCCTGGGAAAGTCTCTTGTATGTGCAAAAGAGCATCTTCCAGTGGGAACAAGCTGCAATAATAATCCTTATCCTTGTAGTAGGGAGACTCATGCGGTGGGACATACACCGCGAACAAAATTACACAACTATCAGTCAAACCTGTTATCTTTGAAGCCAACAGATTGTCGTACTTGATATCTATTTGTGTAATAAATGGTTTCAAGTGGTTTTTCATAAGTATAACAACTCCTCCTGATCTCCGACCTTGTTTGGAGAGTATAATGGCTGGAGAATGAAACGCAGTATACCTTTCGAAAAAGACACTAAAGTCATATGACTCTGCTGTGAAAGTTTCTATCAGACAGCATAAATTAAATGACAGAACATAATCCGTGAAACCTGATTCACCCAGTCTTGAGGTAAGACCATCTACGTTCCAGCACACGATCTGCAGTTTTTTAAGTTTAATCAGAGAATGTGCATCTTCCTCAGACGCAAGACGTTTTTCCACCGATACCGGTGCATGAGATCGATACACACTCTGATTCACGTGTGACGAACGTCGGCCCTCCCGTCATTTATCGACCTCCGCTTCTCCTCCTTGTGGGGAAGAGCTTCTTGTCCTACGGAGTCGTCCGTTCCATACAGACGAGTGTCTGACGTTTCGGCGGCGAGTACCTTGTTGGGGGGTCCACACCGAAGAACCATCACCGTCTTCATCAACGACCTCTGCACAAGTCAGACGGGTACTCGGAGGGAGGGTTCCGTCGTTGTTACGGGACTCCAGTCAACCCAGTAGAGTACTCTGTCGTTTCGGAGCCGACATCTGACTCGTGCTCGAGGCCATAAAGGTTTGTGGGTGCGCGTCTGTATTCCCACTGATGGAGTTCAGAGAGGCAGGCGACTTTGCCTGTATCTCCGTCTCCTGTTGAACGTCCGACACAGGTGAGCAAGAAGTCACAGCTGGCGGGACGTATTCCTTGTCATTAGAGTACAGAGTTGCTGACGATTGTTTGGGTACCTCATCCTCTAAGGGATGGTCCATCGCACCCTCGTCTGCCTGATCATCGACCGCCGCATGGCCACCATAATCAGGGAGCAAGGTCTTTGGTGGTAGTGCCGGAACTCGCGTCTCATGACGTATATCCATTGTTCTCCCAGCCTGCCTACCGCTTGAAGATCCGTCTCATTCGGGGGAGCCAACCCATTCGTCGATCACGACGTAACCAGGAGACAACTGCCGGTTGTATTCCCGAGTTACTTTGTACCTGCGGGGTCCTGGAATATCCCCCGCCATCATCTGGCCTCCTAATGAGGCGCCTATAGGGGATTCAGTTTGCAGGTGAAACGCGCCATGTTGATGATCTACCACCACTGGATTTGTTGCATCTCGTAAACTTCTGTAGTGTTGGGCTTCATATGCATTCCGCTGCGAGGCTGTGGGCACTCTCCACGAATCCTTGTGTGATACAGGGCATTGCGGAGACACCTCTCTGTGCTGCCAAGGGTGTCGCTGGTTATGGGTGAAGCGCTCAGCCCCTCGGTCGGATCCAAACTCCTCTGTAGGCAGAGTAGTTGCTCTGTTCCGGTTTCTGTCTCTGTAAGGATGGTCTTTGTGCCGGTTTGTTCGATGGTTCTGCCTCTTTCGTCCGTTTGTTCTTCTGCCTGCTGGAGATTTTTCTCTGAAGAAAAGCTGGTTGTTTTTAAAGTAGGCATGATGACCTTGTCTGCGCAGCTCCTGAAGGGTAGTGGCCTGCTTCTGTGTAAGCTCCCCGGAAATTCTTATTCCATTCCTCCTAAGAGGCTCGCGTCCCCACCTGAGTAGTCTCAGTTTGTTCGCCCATGTACTCATTCCACAAGTACAGGGCGAGGGGGAGGGGGTGGGTTGCTGCTGCAGTCCCCCTCGAAAGGAACTCCCAATCGCTGGACTCTTACTATGTCTTTTTCAGACCATCGGAGGTCAGGATCGACATCTTGTAGAGTATCCAGCACCAACTGGATGCAGTCCCAGTAGGTCTCTCGTGACTTCTCGGGTAACCGAACAACTGAATATCGTTTAGCTTCGTAGACATCTCCATACTCTCAGCTTGGCCTACTACAGTGAGCAACTTGTTTTGCATGTCCATGTGAATGGTGTTTACATGGGATTTCAGTCCTTCTACCGGTTTATGTAGGGCTGCATTCCATTGTGAGAGCTGTAAGCAGTGCTGTCTTCAGTGTTCCTGAGTTTCCCTCAGGAGGATGTTTGTTGTCTCTTGTTGAGCATATAACCGACGCACTTCTGCCTCAATACTTCCACTTTCATATGGGGTCGTTGGTTCTGTGCTAGGGATGTATGCGTTGCGTGGTGTGGGCCCATGCTGTATTCTCGGAGGATGACCGTGTTACGTTTCCAGTGGTACATTCCAACCGGGCCATGCAGCAGTCTCGTTGTTTCTCCATGGCCCAGGGTTACGTTCCACGTTCCCTCCTAGCAGGATCAGATCCGAGAGATCATGCAGCGTAGTTGTTGGAGTGGCAGGCCTGAGTGAGCACGCGATCGTAAGTGACGCACACAACGCGATCAGTAGCAGTCCTAGTCGAGCCCTAGGTCGCGAGAAGTGTAACTGCCACGGGCTTGAGCACAGTTCATCTTGTAGCTCTTCCAGAAGGTGATAACTGAGCTCAAAACTCTCGGTGCTTCGGATATTGCACGCTGCACACCGTCCACGCTTCGCTCTCAGGCGATTTGCACGAGCGAAATGTGCTCCAATGCGCAGTGGGTACGTCTCAAACGTGACACCCATGAAGAACAGTTTGTGAACTCGTTCCAATAACTAGTTTTGTCAACAGGAAAACACAATATGTCTACAACCAAATATACTCTTGCAAAGTTATCCAAAGTAGTTAACCTTTGCTTTCCTCACGGGAGCGGTCCACTCTAGAAAACAGATGAGTCATTCCTGTAGGTGCTCCCCTGTCTTGAAACCACTTGTCTCGGAGAAGCAATTCCGAGACACGTCCTTCTCGGTGGCTCATCTAACCGACAATTAAGTTATAGTTATAAGTTTTGGGGGCACTCAACAACACATAACCGCAGTCGACAATTCCTATCTTCAGTCTATATTAGCAGTCGTTCTTGCACAGCGACAACGAGAGCTGCAGTCGCGGGGGAAGTGGCTCGCTCTCTCAAACTCGCAACACTCCAAGTCGATGAAACATATCAAAACATCACAAAATGATCACATTACACCAAAGCGCAAAAGCCGTGCTTTACTCATGCCAAGCCACGTCTATAGCACGTTTCTGCATGCACTTCCATTACTGGTTTCACTTCTTGTAACGGTCACCGGTATGCGGGAGCGGAGCCCCGACGAAGCACGTCTGCACACGTCGGTCGTACTGGCGGATGTGTGTGTGTGTGTGTGTGTGTGTGTGTGTGTGTGTGTGTGTGTGAGAGAGAGACAGAGAGAGAGAGAGAGAGAGAGAGAGAGAGAGACAACGAACAACAAACAACGAACAACTGGTTTATTGTGAGGGCCTCCGGCCCATTACAAATGACAGTAATAACACAAAGTTGGAAACAATCTTACCACTTCCCAGGCTACTATTGGCCAACGGTGACAATTGTAGTTTGAAATCCATATCATTATAATTTTCAAAAATGTCTATATAGCTGTTTAACAATGGCATTGCTTCTGATCGTCTCCGAAACGCCTTATACAGATACATCGCAATATTTTTGAACTCTCAAACGTTTTCTATGCATGATTTCGACCACCGGTGGTCGATAACAATAACACTTATAATTTAAATGTAAAAAAAAATAATTTCTTGAAAAAATTACATATCATTGAAGAAAAAGCATTGCTAAGCAAAAAAAGTTATAATATATTTCAGTTTAATTGCGAAAATATGCAAAAATAGTTATTTACTGCGCAGCAAAACGTCTGCTTCCCGATCGCCATCTTAAATGTTTTAGCGTCACTGGTTTTGCTTCGCTGCTCGATAACATCGTCAAATATGGACCAAGAATCATCTTCTGAAGATGATATTGCTTATGATTCAAGTGATGATGAAGTTTGGTGTGATGATGAATCGTCATTTTCAAGCAATGGCGAAAATATAGATCCAAACATCGACGGGATTGATTATCGAAGGTGCGTGTTGCTATTTTTATCTTTGTTTATCGGACGTATTTGCTTCTTTTTATTCTGTAAATTGTTCTTGGATATAGCTAGGGTGAACTCATACATTTTATTTCAAAACTGGCGAGAACAACACAGAGATGTAGAAGAATTGAAAAGGAATGCAAAGTATAATCAGCTGGCCTTCACTGAAGAACTTATAAGACAACGGGGGGGTGTTTGATGTTGATGTGGATGTGCCGGTTGTGGACAAGCCAGTCACATACACCATCCACAGCATCATCCCCAACATGTGCAAAACTAAAGACAGACGAAACTGTAAGCTGTGCTACACTAAATTCAAAATAGAAAGGAAAACAAGAACTTACTCTGTAGCCTGCAACACATTCCTGTGTTTACAGGATGACCGCAACTGCCTGCTGGAGTACCACCAGATTTAATTGCATCGGCAGGCACATAGAACCAGTTTTGTTTGTTGTTTTCATTTCACATTGACAGTTTTTGTGTGTGTAAATATGGTTTATGCACAAATGATTTATGTGTAACTTAGACAAGAGGAAAAGAAATACATTTTGAATAAGTAAGTTCACCTGTTGTTAAGTGCATTATTTTATGGGTTTTTTTTTGCCGAAAGCTTCAGACTAGTAGCTTTACAAAAAAACTCTCTCAAATCACTAAATTTGATTGAAAAAATATGCAGATTGAAATTTTATGTGTAAATATAGTTATATTTTATGTTAGAAATAAAGAAAACAAAAGAAACTATCCACCCCAAAAAATTGTTCTTTGTGATTGTAGAGTGTTGTAAATTTAGTGCGTTTTTTTGTTATTTTTTTCTGCATATAAAAAAAATAGTTTATACATAACAGTCTTTTCTCAAATCAAATATCATAGTAAGAAAGGTTAGTTTGTTCTGAATAAAATGGTATATAATATGTCATATTTTATATCAGCAATAACGTATATAAGCTTTGCTAAAGATAGTATGTGTAGTCTTAGCTAAAAAAAAGCCTG
>JAWQFJ010020313.1:0-26808 GCA_034096865.1 Theodoxus fluviatilis | reverse complement strand
AAAGAATATTCTAGAAAATATTAAATAAAATGATTTTTTATAAAAAGAAATGAACAACAAAGCATTTCAACACACACGTGTCAACATATATATGAATGTAAATTTGATGTTGATGTTCATATAATTCAGGAAGTGTTTTACGATTTCCTACTTTTCACTGACTAAGCAAATAAAAAATGCATGGACTTCAAAAACATAATGGTGTTAAAGTGGGAATTGTAGTCCCGTGCGACCATGGATCCAATATGCAATGTCCATGGGAGCGACATACGCGTCTCTGATCATACCCGGCCTCGCGTTATTTACGTCAAGATCTAAAAATAGAAGAAAAAAACGGAAGTGGCCGATTTATCGCAATGCCTGCTGGGAAGCACAGAGCTGGGAAGCACTTAAAAGTTCGGTTACACACTTGTGCGTTTGATCGAAATCGGACAAGTTTTAGCTGTGTTGTAGCGATTTTTGCCGATATTTCGACTGAAGTTCTGACTTTTTTCGCGTCATGGCCGACTCCGCATCGGATGAGAGCGAAGGAAGCGACAATGCTGCTGATTCATTTCTGAATTTGACCTGATGTCGGTGCGCGGGAAATCTATCCGCTTGAACAAGACCAGTGGATGCGAGAGATGTTGGAAGAGGAATCGTCGGAGGAAGAGTATCTAGACTTCCACTTAGGATCGTGGCAGACAGAAAATTTTCGTTCTCGTATGCGACACACCTTTCGACGCGCTCAAGGAGTAAAGATTGAATCCCCTCGGACGCAACGCCTCTTCATGTCTTCTCTGATCTTCACAGACGCGATGTGGGAACGACTTCACTTGTGACAGACAAATCGGTATGCTGAGAGAGAGAGAGACAGAGGAATCCACCTCCTGCCAGCTCCAAGTGGGCACCTGTGACAGTTTCTGAGATGAAAACATTCATCGATCTCTCCATCGCAATGGGTGTGCTTCGCATGCCTGAGAAGCAAGATTTTTGGCGACAGAAGAAGTGGCTTTTGTTTTCCGTAGTTTTCGAGACTAAGTTCCCCAACTGGCCCAAGGCAATCGAGAGACGGATTCCTTTCTCTGTAGCGGTACCTGCATCTACAATTCGATCCCCAATAACTTTCTTCACTGTTCACAAGAATTGCAAGGTATGAGGTACATTTATGAATTGAATGGGATTTGATTGATAAAATCAGTTGGGTGGAAATTGGTGATTCAGATATCATCTGAATAGATCTCTGATGTGTGCAGTTGTTTCAAACACCATGATCATCTGATGTGTGCAGTTGTTTCAAACACCATCAAACTAAGTACATGAAATTCGTATGCCACCATTTCTAGCTGGATACCAGCATCAAAACTGTGTTATGTTTTAGCTCCTTCACAGTGTTTCAGAGGAGATAATACTCTGAGGCAGTTGACATTTGAACTGAATCAGTGAATGTTATCTGAAGCTCAGCTATAATGTCATAGGAATTAGGCCATCTAAGTGTTGTATAATGTTTGCAAGCACGAATCAGATTTGATACAGGAAATTTGCCCTATTTGTCTCATAAACATTTTCTAAGCTTTTGCTTCTAAAGATATGCATTTCTTTTTCCTTTGTTTTATTTTTAATGTTTCCTCAACCATGAGTCACTACACTGAAGACTTCTGAATAGTTAATCATGATTTATTTATATGTATTAAAAAAAAAGAATTCCATCATTATTGTAAATGTAATGAAAACTGCAATTGTAATCTTTTCAGAAATACACACATTGTGCACTGTTGCAACTGAACTATGGTAAGCAATTCTTGCTTTATGTATGCAGTGATCATCATTATGTACCATTTCAAACTCTGTATTAAATAATCTACATTTAACAGATATTGGTTTGTTGTTTCTTATCTAAATATTCTGTTTGAATGTTGTTGCTAAACAATTCCAAAATACTCTATTACCTTTAATTATTCTTCTCAATAATATTATTGTTCTTGAATTGTTCCAGAATGTACAGTGAGTTTTCTGGAATTTCATCTTGAATTGTTCCAGAATTATCTGTCAGTATTCTAGAATATTCTGGAATAACATTCCAGAATATTCTGGAATAATTCCAGAATTATTCTAGAACTGTGTTTCCTATCTTCGTCTGTAAGTATTCAAGAACATTCATTACCATTCTAGAATATTCTAGAATATTCTAGAATATTCTAGAATTATTTTCTAGAATATTCTAGAATATTCTAGAAAATATTCTAGAATATTTCTAGAATACTTCCTTGAATTCTCATTTAACCTTCTGTCATTATTCTAGAACCTTGGACTCTGGTTCCAGAAATCACATTCTAGAATCTTCTGGAACATTTCTAGAATAGTTCTGGAACGATTCCAGACCGTTTCTCCCATACTGATACATGCTACCCTTTCTATGCCCGCTCTGGCAGTCCCATACAGATACATGCTACCCTTTCTAGGTCCACTGTGGCAGTCCCATACTGATACATGCTACCCTTTCTAGGTCCACTGTGGCAGTCCCATACTGATACATGCTACCCTGTCCATGTCTGCTGTGGCAGTCCCATACTGATATATGCTACCCTTCCTAGGCCCACTGTGGCAGTCCCATACTGATACATGCTACACTTTCTAGGTCTGCTGTGGCAGTCCCATACTGATACATACTACCATGACCATGCCCACTGTGGCAGTCCCATACTAACACATGCTACCCTGTCCATGCCCACTGTGG
The DNA here is from genome assembly GCA_034096865.1 of Theodoxus fluviatilis. Lineage (NCBI taxonomy): Eukaryota > Metazoa > Mollusca > Gastropoda > Cycloneritida > Neritidae > Theodoxus > Theodoxus fluviatilis. The sequence goes on along the minus strand of JAWQFJ010020313.1, from coordinate 24,092 downwards.
CAGTCCCATACTGATACATACTACCCTGTCCATGTCTGCTGTGGCTGTCCCATACTGATACATGCTACCCTTTCTATGCCCACTGTATCATTCCCATACTGCTACCTGCTACCCTGTCCATGCCCACTGTGGCAGTCCCATACTGATACATGCTACCCTGTCCATGTCCACTGTGGCAGTCCCATACTAATACATGCTACCCTGTCTAGGCCCACTGTGGCAGTCCCATACTGATACATGCTACCCTTTCTAGGCCCACTGTGGCAGTCCCATACTGATACATGCTACCCTTTCTAGGTCCACTGTGGCAGTCCCATACTAATACATGCTACCCTGTCCATGCCCACTGTGGCAGTCCCATACTGATACATGCTACCCTGTCCATGTCTGCTGTGGCAGTCCCACACTAATACATGCTACCCTCTCTATGCCCGCTGTGGCTGTCCCATACTGATGCATGCTACCCTGGCCATGCCCACTGTGGCTGCCCCATACAGATACATGCTACCCTGTCCATGTCTGCTGTGGCAGTCCCACACTGATACATGTATGCTAGCCTCTCTATGCCTGCTGTGGCTGTCCCATACTGATACATGCTACCCTTTCTATGCCCACTGTGGCAGTCCCATACTGATACATGCTACCCTTTCTAGGTCCACTGTGGCAGTCCCATACTGATACATGCTACCCTGTCCATGCCCACTGTGGCAGTCCCATACTGATACATGCTACCCTTTCTAGGTCCACTGTGGCAGTCCCATACTGATACATGCTACCCTTTCTAGGCCCACTGTGGCAGTCCCATACTGATACATGCTACCCTTTCTAGGCCCACTGTGGCAGTCCCATACTGATACATGCTACCCTTTCTAGGCTCACTGTGGCAGTCCCATACTGATACATGCTACCCTTTCTAGGCCCTCTGTGGCAGTCCCATGCAAATACATGCTACGCTTTCGAGGCCCACTGTGGCTGTCCCATACTGATACATGCTACCCTGTCCATGCCCACTGTGGCAGTCCCATACTGATACATGCTACCCTTTCTAGGTCCACTGTGGCAGTCCCATACTGATACATGCTACCCTGTCCATGCCCACTGTGGCAGTCCCATACTGATACATGCTACCCTTTCTAGGTCCACTGTGGCAGTCCCATACTGATACATGCTACCCTTTCTAGGCCCACTGTGGCAGTCCCATACTGATACATGCTACCCTTTCTAGGCTCACTGTGGCAGTCCCATACTGATACATGCTACCCTTTCTAGGCCCTCTGTGGCAGTCCCATGCAAATACATGCTACGCTTTCGAGGCCCACTGTGGCAGTCCCATACTGATACATGCTACCTTTTCTAGGCCCACTGTGGCAGTCCCATACTGATACATGCTACCCTGGCCATGCCCACTGTGGCAGTCCCATACTGATACATGCTACCCTTTCTAGGCCCTCTGTGGCAGTCCCATACAAATACATGCTACCCTGTCCATGCCCACTGTAGCAATCCCATACTGATACATGCTTCCCTTTCTAGGCCCACTGTGGCAGTCCCATACTAATACCTGCTACCCTTTCTAGGCCCACTGTGGCAGTTCCATACTGATAAATGCTACCCTGTCCATGTCTGCTGTGGCAGTCCCATACTGATGCATACTACCCTTTCTAGGCCCACTGTGGCAGTCCCATACTGATACCTGCTACCCAGTCCATGCCCACTGTGGCAGTCCCATACTGATACATGCTACCCTTTCTAGGTCCACTGTGGCAGTCCCATACTGTTACATGCTACCCTGTCCATGCTCACTGTGGCAGTCCCGTACTGATATATGCTACCATTTCTAGGCCCACTGTGGCAGTCCCATACTGATACATGCTACCCTGTCCATGTCTGCTGTGGCAGTCCCATACTAATACATGCTACCCTGTCCATGCCCGCTGTGGCTGTCCCATACTGATACATGCTACCCTTTCTAGGCCCACTGTGGCAGTCCCATACTGATACATGCTACCCTTTCTAGGTCGTTCTCACATAACACCCATCCTTCGAGAGCTACACTGGCTGCCTGTCCACCAACGTATTGTGTTCAAAACACTGTGTCATGTGTTCAAGTGCGTCAATGGTTTGGCCCCGCTGTATCTGGTTGAGCTCCTCAAGACTTATAAGCCTGTGAGGGATCTCAGATCTTCGGCGCAGTCATTACTCCATGTGCCAAGCTACAACACCAAGAGATCTGGGGAGAGAGCATTCTCGTATGCTGGACCAAAACTCTGGAACGATATCCCAGACAGATTGAGGAAATCTCCTTCAATACAGACTTTCAAGTCACAGCTAAAAACTCTTTTATTCAAAGGGTGAACGTGTTGAGCGCCTTGAGCATGCCTTTGGGTGTGAGATTGGCGCTATATAAGAGCCAAAATACATACATACATACATACATACATACATAATATACAGTCCCATACTGATACATGCTACCCTTTCTAGGCCCACCGTGGCAGTCCCATACTGATACATGCTACCCTTTCTAGGTCCACTGTGGCAGTCCCATACTAATACATGCTACCCTGTCCATGCCCACTGTGGCAGTCTCATACTGATACATGCTACCCTGTCCATGTCTGCTGTGGCAGTCCCACACTGATACATACTACCCTCTCTATGCCCACTGTGGCCGTCCCATACTGATACATGCTACCCTTTCTATGCCCTCTGTGGCAGTCCCATACTGATACATGCTACCCTTTCTAGGCCCACTGTGGCAGTCCCATACTGATACATGCTACCCTTTCTATGCCCGCTCTGGCAGTCCCATACTGATACATGCTACCCTTTCTATGCCCGCTGTGGCAGTCCCATACTGATACATGCTACCCTTTCTAGGTCCACTGTGGCAGTCCCATACTGATACATGCTACCCTTTCTAGGTCCACTGTGGCAGTCCCATACTGATACATGCTACCCTGTCCATGTCTGCTGTGGCAGTCCCATACTGATATATGCTACCCTTTCTAGGCCCACTGTGGCAGTCCCATACTGATACATGCTACACTTTCTAGGTCTGCTGTGGCAGTCCCATACTGATACATACTACCCTGACCATGCCCACTGTGGCAGTCCCATACTAACACATGCTACCCTGTCCATGCCCACTGTGGCAGTCCCATACTGATACATACTACCCTGTCCATGTCTGCTGTGGCTGTCCCATACTGATACATGCTACCCTTTCTAGGCCCACTGTGGCTGTCCCATACTGCTACCTGCTACCCTGTCCATGCCCACTGTGGCAGTCCCATACTGATACATACTACCCTGACCATGCCCACTGTGGCAGTCCCATACTAACACATGCTACACTGTCCATGCCCACTGTGGCAGTCCCATACTGATACATACTACCCTGTCCATGTCTGCTGTGGCTGTCCCATACTGATACATGCTACCCTTTCTAGGCCCACTATATCATTCCCATACTGCTACCTGCTACCCTGTCCATGCCCACTGTGGCAGTCCCATACTGATACATGCTACCCTGTCCATGTCAACTGTGGCAGTCCCATACTAATACATGCTACCCATTCTAGGCCCACTGTGGCAGTCCCATACTGATACATGCTACCCTTTCTAGGCCCACTGTGGCAGTCCCATACTGATACATGCTACCCTTTCTAGGTCCACTGTGGCAGTCCCATACTAATACATGCTACCCTGTCCATGCCCACTGTGGCAGTCCCATACTGATACATGCTACCCTGTCCATGTCTGCTGTGGCAGTCCCACACTAATACATGCTACCCTCTCTATGCCCGCTGTGGCTGTCCCATACTGATGCATGCTACCCTGGCCATGCCCACTGTGGCTGTCCCATACAGATACATGCTACCCTGTCCATGTCTGCTGTGGCAGTCCCACACTGATACATGCTAGCCTCTCTATGCCTGCTGTGGCTGTCCCATACTGATACATGCTACCCTTTCTATGCCCACTGTGGCAGTCCCATACTGATACATGCTACCCTTTCTAGGTCCACTGTGGCAGTTTCATACTGATACATGCTACCCTGTCCATGCCCACTGTGGCAGTCCCATACTGATACATGCTACCCTTTCTAGGTCCACTGTGGCAGTCCCATACTGATACATGCTACCCTTTCTATGCCCACTGTGGCAGTCCCATACTGATACATGCTACCCTTTCTAGGCTCACTGTGGCAGTCCCATACTGATACATGCTACCCTTTCTAGGCCCTCTGTGGCAGTCCCATACAAATACATGCTACGCTTTCGAGGCCCACTGTGGCTGTCCCATACTGATACATCCTACCCTGTCCATGCCCACTGTGGCAGTCCCATACTGATACATGCTACCCTGGCCATGCCCACTGTGGCAGTCCCATACTGATACATGCTACCCTTTCTAGGCCCACTGTGGCAGTCCCATACTAATACCTGCTACCCTTTCTAGGCCCACTGTGGCAGTTCCATACTGATATATGCTACCCTGTCCATGTCTGCTGTGGCAGTCCCATACTGATGCATACTACCCTTTCTAGGCCCACTGTGGCAGTCCCATACTAATACCTGCTACCCAGTCCATGCCCACTGTGGCAGTCCCATACTGATACATGCTACCCTTTCTAGGTCCACTGTGGCAGTCCCATACTGATACATGCTACCCTGTCCATGCTCACTGTGGCAGTCCCGTACTGATATATGCTACCATTTCTAGGCCCACTGTGGCAGTCCCATACTGTTACATGCTACCCTGTCCATGCTCACTGTGGCAGTCCCGTACTGATACATGCTACCCTGGCCATGCTCACTGTGGCAGTCCCATACTGATACATGCTACCCTGGCTATGCCCACTGTGGCAGTCTCAAACTGATACATGCTACCCTGCCCATGCCCACTGTGGCAGTCCCATACTGATACATGCTACCCTTTCTAGGCCCACTGTGGCAGTCCCATACTGATACATGCTACCATTTCTAAGCCCACTGTGGCAGTCCCATACTGATACTTGCTACCCTGTCCATGTCTGCTGTGGCAGTCCCATACTGATACATGCTACCCTTTCTATGCCCACTGTGGCAGTCCCATACTGATATACGTTACCATGTATTTGTCTGCTGTGGCAGTTCCACACTGATACATGCTACCCTTTCTATGCCCACTGTGGCAGTCCCATATTGATACATGCAACCGTTCTAGGCCCACTGTGGCAGTCCCATACTGATACATGCTACCCTGTCCATGCCCACTGTGGCAGTCTCAAACTGATTCATGCTACCCTGGCCATGCCCACTGTGGCAGTCCCATACTGATACATGCTACCCTTTCTAGGCCCACTGTTGCAGTTCCATACTGATATGTGCTACCCTGTCCATGTCTGCTGTGGCAGTCCCATACTGATGCATGCTACCCTTTCTAGGCCCACTGTGGCAGTCCCAAACTGATACCTGCTACCCTGTCCATGCCCACTGTGGCAGTCCCATACTGATACATGCTACCCTGGCCATGCCCACTGTGACAGTCCCATACTGATACATGCTACCCTGTCCATGCTCACTGTGGCAGTCCCGTACTGATACATGCTACCCTTTCTAGGCCCACTGTGGCAGTCCCATACTGATACCTCAGATACCCTGGCCATGCCCACTGTGGCAGTCCCATACTGATACATGCTACCCTGTCCATGCTCACTGTGGCAGTCCCATACTGATACACGCTACTCTGTCCATGCCCATTTTTACAGTCCCATACTGATACCTGCTACTCTGTCCTTGCCCACTGTGGCAGTCCCATACTGATACACGCTACTCTGTCCATGCCCATTTTTACAGTCCCATACTGATACCTGCTAATCTGTCCTTGCCCACTGTGGCAGTCCCATACTGATACCTGCTACTCTGTCCATGTCTGCTGTGGCAGTCCCATACTGATACATGCTACCCTGTCCATGTCTGCTGTGGCTGTCCCATACTGATACATGCTACCCTGTCCATGTCTGCTGTGGCAGTCCCATACTGATACATGCTACCCTTTCTAAAGGCCCTCTGTGGCAGTCCCATACTGATATACGTTACCATGTATATGTCTGCTGTGGCAGTTCCACACTGATACATGCTACCCTTTCTATGCCCACTGTGGCAGTCCCATACTGATACATGCTACCCTTTCTATGCCCACTGTGGCAGTCCCGTACTGATACATGCTACTCTTTCTAGGCCCACTGTGGCAGTCCCATACTGATACATGCTACCCTGTCCATGCCCACTGTGGCAGTCCCATACTGATACATGCTACCCTGTCCATGCCCACTGTGACAGTCCCGTACTGATACATGCTACTCTTTCTAGGCCCACTGTGGCAGTCCCATACTGATACATGCTACCCTGTCCATGCCCACTGTGACAGTCCCATACTGATACATGCTACCCTGTCCATGCCCACTGTGGCAGTCCCATACTGATACATGCTACCCTGTCCATGCCCACTGTGGCAGTCCCATACTGATACATGCTACCCTTTCTAGGCCCACTGTGGCAGTCCCATACTGATACATGCTACCCTGTCCATGCCCACTGTGGCAGTCCCATACTGATACATGCTACCCTGTCCATGCCCACTGTGGCAGTCCCATACTGATACATGCTACCCTTTCTAGGCCCACTGTGGCAGTCCCATACTGATACATGCTACCCTGTCCATGCCCACTGTGGCAGTCCCATACTGATACATGCTACCCTGTCCATGCCCACTGTGGCAGTCCCATACTGATACATGCTACCCTTTCTATGCCCACTGTGGCAGTCCCATACTGATACATGCTACCCTGTCTATGCCCACTGTGGCAGTCATATACTGATACATGCTACCCTGTCCATGCCCACTGTGGCAGTCCCATACTGATACATGCTACCCTTTCTAGGCCCACTGTGGCAGTCCCATACTGATACATGCTACCCTTTCTATGCCCACTGTGGCAGTCCCATACTGATACATGCTACCCTTTCTATGCCCACTGTGGCAGTCCCATACTGATACATGCTACCCTTTCTATGCCCACTGTGGCAGTCCCATACTGATACATGCTACCCTGTCCATGCCCACTGTGGCAGTCCCATACTGATACATGCTACCCTTTCTATGCCCACTGTGGCAGTCCCATACTGATACATGCTACCCTTTCTAGGCCCACTGTGGCAGTCCCATACTGATACATGCTACCCTTTCTAGGCCCACTGTGGCAGTCCCATACTGATACATGCTACCCTTTCTAGGCCCACTGTGGCAGTCCCATACTGATACATGCTACCCTTTCTAGGCCCACTGTGGCAGTCCCATACTGATACATGCTACCCTTTCTAGGCCCACTGTGGCAGTCCCATACTGATACATGCTACCCTTTCTAGGCCCACTGTGGCAGTCCCATACTGATACATGCTACCCTTTCTAGGCCCACTGTGGCAGTCCCATACTGATACATGCTACCCTCTCTAAGCCCGCTGTGGCAGTCCCATACTGATACATGCTACCCTTTCTAGGCCCACTGTGGCAGTCCCATACTGATACATGCTACCCTTTCTAGGCCCACTGTGGCAGTCCCATACTGATACATGCTACCCTTTCTAGGCCCACTGTGGCAGTCCCATACTGATACACACCAGATGCCCTATCTGTTGTCTTCATTGATAAGATACATGATGCCCACGTGGAACTTTCACTGGATGATTTCTGTGTTTAAGTAAATGGTTGGGCCTGGCGTGGAAGATCATACATCACATGGATTTTCATGAGAGCAAGAGTTTGAGCCAAATTTTGCTGATGTTGTGCTTAGAATGAGAGTGCAAATTGGCTGTGATTTTCTGCTGAATGAGAAACCTATTTGAGGACATTTATTTTGAGGATTCTTACAAAGATAGTAAAGTGGAATGGGATATTGACTCAAGTATTTGGATATCTACATTTCAATAGCTGAACAGATTAAAACCTCAGGCAGAGAAAATAATTGCTGAAGAGCAGGCAGGTTTCAGATCAGGTAGGAGCACCACCGAACAGATCTTCAATCTGAGAGTCCTGTGTGAGAAACACCTACAACACCAACAAGATCTGTACCATGTCTTTATAGACTGTAAGAAAGCATTTGACAGAGTCTGGCATGCTGCGCTGTGGCCACAATGAGAAGCTACAACATCAGCTCATAGATCAACAAAGTCATCGAACACCTCTTTGACAGAGCGACCAGCGCAGTCCTGTTCAATGGTACCACAGGCGAATGGTTCAGGACAACGGTCGGAGTCAGACAGGGCTGTCTACTCTCCCCCACACTCTTCAACCTCTTCCTCGAAAGGATAATGACTGATGCCCTAGCAGACCACGAAGGATCAATCAGCATCTGTGGCAGAAAGATCACCAACTTACGTTTTGCTGATGACATTGATGGATTAGCAGGAAGTGAAGAGGAGCTGACTAGTCTTGTCGAGCACCTGGACAAGACCTCACAGGCATATGGCATGGAGATCAGCGCCGAGAAGACCAAGGTGATGACGAACAATCCTCGGGGCTTCAAAATGGAAATCAAAGTGAAGGGCCAAAAACTGGAAGCTGTGAACAACTTCAAATACCTGGGATCTATCGTGACTGATGAAGGGTCCAAACCAGAGATACTGTCCAGGATAGCACAAACAACAGCAGCATTGGCAAAGTTGAAGCCAATATGGCGTGACAGAAATATCACTCTCGCGTCGAAGATCAGGCTCATGCGCACGCTGGCCATCTCCGTATTCTTGTATGCATGCGAGTCCTGGACACTCACATCTGAACTACAGAGACGGATACAAGCCCTGGAAATGAGATGCTACCGCAAGATTCTGAACATCTCATATAAAGACCATGTCACGAATGAGGAAGTCAGCAACAGGATCAGGAGAGCAATTGGACAGTACGAAGACCTGCTCTCAATTGTGAAAAACAGAAAGCTGAAATGGTACGGTCACGTGTCAAGAGGCAGTGGGCTGGCCAAGACCATCCTGCAAGGTACCGTACCAGGTGGGAGAAGGAGAGGCAGGCAGAGAAAGAGGTGAGAAGACAACATCAAAGAGTGGACAGGCTTGACCTTTGCTGACTCACAGCAAGCCACAGAGGATAGAGATCGGTGGAGGAAGATTGTCCGAAAGTCATCAGTGGTGCCTCAACAACCCATCTCGGGGTTAAGAGACTGAACTGAACTGAACTGATTTCAATAGTAAACATGGTGTTTAGGAAGCTCCTTTTGAGACAGTTAATGTGTGTGTTTTTGCACGACATTGACTTTGGACCAACACTCACACAACTGCACTTAGGGGAAGATGTATGATAGATTTTCACCTTATACATGTGCATTCATACTCATTCACACACACATGGTTACAACACACAGTAATGACACAGGGTAGCAGCCAATAAAGAATTGCAAGAAATTAATAGGATGGGAGAAATCTGATGATTAATTTGGAATCCCTTCCACTAATGGGCCACACTGGTAGACTCATCCGGGGAGAGGGGTGCAGACCCTGCTGCACTGGCGGGCCATGGCATCTGATTGGCTGCTTTTTAACATAGGCATTTTAAGCTTGAAATAGAGCTGAATCGCATTGACGACTGCTGCAAATTAATATGATATTCATTGTAACCCAATTCAGCTGAAAGCCATTGTGTATACCAGTTTGTCAATTATTCACACTTTGTTGTATGTGGGTGGAATAACCATCCAAGACTGCTTATGTGAGCTGGCGAGCACCTTGTCATTCTGTGTGTGAGTCACTGTGAATTAAATGTCCAACATCACACCCCTTTACTTGGATGAGTCCACTAGTTTGGCCCATTAGCGGAAGGGATTCCTTAATTTCAAGTATTCAGAGAGGCATCATTGATCCAAACTATCATGTGAAGGTTTTTAAAGAATTTTAAAACTAGAAATTGGTATGTATAATTGTGCTTGACCAATTAAAGATGCAAAAATTATATTTTCAATTTTTAAGAATTCATAACTAATTGTAGACTGAAATGAGAAAGTCAAGAGTTTGTTTTATGTTGTGTTTGTTCATTTTTGAACATTTCATCAATACATGGTGTTTGTGTCTTAGGAACTATGATCATTAAAAGTGAGATGAAGTTTTTTCTTGTAAGTCTCTGTTAATTTGCGACTGACGGTAAGTTAGTGCTTTGTTATGATGTCATGGTAAGGGGTAGTTTCTACATATTCTAGAACATGAATAGGAAGACTGGCTGTGAAATGTTGCAGGCCAAGTATGTGGACCCACAAACCAAACTTCGCTACGCCAATGCAGATGAGTTCAACCGCGCCCGGAGTCTGCCCCAGGACATTGTGGCAGGTCTGCTGTCCCTCCGCAAAGCCAACCTTCCAGTCCCCTAGTCCAGACTCATCTCCACTTTGTCCAATGCATTCCCACCACCCCTGCCTGCTGCCTGGTGGCACCATGAAGGAACTGGTGCTGCTCCCCAAGGAATCATCAGTCCTGGTGCAAGACAAATGCCCATAGTGGCAAGGAGGATGAATGTCCCAGGATGAATCTCTGATGGAAATTAGTCATGTTGAACATTATTGAAGTTGCACAGCAGTTTTATCTGTTCTTGAATGTGGATGAGAAAAAGTCTTTGTTTGAGAGAGACAGAAGAACTGTTTAGCCGTGCGTTCAAGAGGCCTACCGGTATCGACCGGTTGATACCGTTCGACTCTTGAAAGACTTGGTACGGCTACCGGTATCGACCGGTAGATACCGCGCCGGAACGCTGTTGCGCCTGTATAACAAAATGGCTGCCTTCGGGGAAAGGAAGAAAGTCGCCATCACAAATATGCACTGTGGCACGCATTTCGACCTGTGATTATTACCCAGCCTATGCGAGACGTTACAAGAAGTTAGGCTGATACTGTACTTTTCTTTTTTTAAAGAATAACTGCTCTGAGATAATTACCGGGCAAGATGTGAGCAAACATTTCCACGACAGATGGCGAAACAATTTCAAGGGAAGCAACTCTTATATCTTACATTAGCCCTTAGTTTGTTGTGTAACCTCACTTGAAGTGAGCATCGAAATATTCTTGCTTACACCAAGTCAGCACTGTCGTTTTGACATAAATTTTGATTCAAGCGATGCCAAGCCTTCATGCACAGATACAGCTTAAAGTATTTCATCAGCTTCCACAAGGAACGAGCAGTCTGCAGCTGCTGGTTTACTCATTTGGTTGAGAAGCGCAATCCGCGATGATGAGAAGGCATCGCGGAAGCCATCTTGGCTACCGTTCGGTCATAACGAGTCGTTCAAGAGTGCACATTGGTGGCTCGGCTACCGGTAGGTCGTCTTGATCGCAGGGCTTGTAATCATGCTGATCATAAGGGAAATGAGAGATCTGTTTAGTCACTTAGCTTTGGAAAGGGCAAGTGAAAAATGATAGTCTAAACATTTGACTAACTACTTTCTCAACTGTTGTGATAAAATATGAAACACCAATCAAAAGTGTTCAGCTCAACTAAAACAGAGAAAACAAAATAGGAATATATTTTTATATGCAAGAACTATGGTAACATTTTCTAATTAAATCCTCTTTTCACAAGCTACATTGATAAAGGTAGCATTAATATACATACAGAATGATTATTGAATTGCAAAGAATGTGCACCTTGTGTTCAAATGATGTAATATACCAAGTGTGAAGTGCCTCCTGTAGGGGAGGCATTGAGACATGGGGAGCAATTGAAGCATTGTAAGCAGGTTCTCAATGCAATTTCAGTGTCTCAGTGAGAAAGAAATGGACAGGAATCTATTTCCAGCACTCCATAAACATGCTAGGTAGAATTTGTAGAATTTGTAGGGCTTTTGGTAGTGGTGTTTTGTTGGAGTGGGTTGTGGAGGAAAACCTAAGTAGATTGTGTACTGCAAAGCAGTATTAAAAGAGGCTGTGAAAATTTCATTTTGAAATTATCAAATTACCTGGATTGTTTTGTATTTTGCTTACAGAAAGCAAAGTAGTGTCTTATGAAGTGTTGGAGCAGAAGTTTTCTCACTGCAGTTTTATTAATAATGAGTGCATTTGTGATGGGGCTGTATTTTTGTACTCATGCCCAACTCTCAACATTCACAAGAAGATACATGAAATCTTCGCACCTAACATTTCCCCACGTAAAGTCTGTAAATTCATGACATATGCAACTAAGCTTGATACAAAATGTGTTTTGTGATGCTTTTTTCATATATGTGAACTGAATTAAATTTATGTACACATATACATGTAGAACCCTAAGCAACAATGTTGCTAAAGGTTTATAATTGAATTTTTTACACTTGCCCAGCTCAAACACCCGCAAAAAGATATGTTAAATCCGCTCATCCATATCTCTCTCATGCACACAAGCACATGCACACACACACACACACACACACACACACACACACACACACACACACACACACACACACACACACACACAGACACACATACACACACACACACACACACACTGCCATAAACAGCAAAGTTTTATATGAATAGTGATACTTTGTTTTGAATATGTAATTTCAATTAAATATTATATTTGGGCAACTCAATGTTCTTGGATAAGTGAATTATCTACAACTAGTACCAATTCCATATAATCTATGAATTGATTTCATAAGCCACTATGGGTGTATGCATTTTGATAACATTTTTTTGCTCTACCATGCATGTGAACTGAATGAAATATACATAGATGTACGTGCAGAATGATGAGTAAAAAAACTATAGCCTTATGCTACATGAAACTTTTACAACTTGTACCATTGTCCTATTATCTATGAATTATTTAGTAAGCAGCTATGGTTGTATGACTTTTGAAAACATTTCCTTTGCTCTACCATATAATTTTATATGAACTGAATGAAAAATACCAGAATGTAGATGCAGAATGATAGTAAATGACTGTAGGCTTCTTGCTCTACAGGTGAGAACCATGTGCAATATCTTAATATTGGGATTTATTTGAGAGACTGTTGCAGTGTGTTTGAAGTACAGGCTGGAAGTAATGCTAAGTGGCAAGAAACTTCCAGCGGAGCGAGGCAACAGACGGTCTCCAGAGGAAAAGCCCCGATCAACACATGTTTCGGCCCTTTACACTTCCTGACTCTCGGGGGGAGGGCCACACCTGGTTTGAGCTCCAGGTGCCTGTCTGCTGCCTTCATCTCTTTGTAGGGCTTGTGTGCATCATGGGGCAGAAACTTCCTGTTTCTGCTACTGTTGGACAGTAGGGCTAAAATCGAGAATAGGATGTCTTGTGAGAGCTTTGAAGTTGAGTTTGTGCACAAGGAGACTTAGTACATGATTTGTAATAAAGAGGTGCAAATCACTAGCAACTAGGTTTCCATACAAAGACAGATGAATGTCCTATTCTTTTGATGTGCAACCTTGTAGGCAACTTCAAGTACTAATCTGACTTGAAGAATTTCCCAAACTTCAACAAGATCTGTAGTTTATTTATTAGGGGAAACAACACACACACACACACACACTCACACACACACACACACCAAGGAAAAAAAAGTCCTGGTTAGGGTAACATGGCAAAAATTAAAAAGAGGGTGGGTAGGTTGACCTGACCTTTTTTCTTTCTTTCTTTTAGGAAGAGGTCAAATTGAACAGAAACCAAACTGTATTTAGCTGAAAACTCCTTTTATTTAAACGTAAATAGTGAAATCTCTAAGTGCTCATGGGGCAGGGAAGATGGGGCAGCATGCAGTTTGTTGTTTACCATCAATTTCTTTTTTTTCTTTTCTTTTTTTGCATGATAAAAAAAAAGATTAGGCTCGGCAGAAAAAAGTAGAGTTGGTTGGGTTACCATAACCACAACTATTTTTGGGGTACCTATTCAGGGCAACATACAGCTGGAGCTGCTCAGTGCTCCCCTCATCAGCTGGAGCCCCTGGCTGCAGGGCTTTTGGGGCCTCCTCCAGTAGCTCAGTCAGGGGCGGCCTGTACCAGCCACAGAGACAAAGAGGAGGAATGAGGGTGAGGTCTGACCATTTAGGCAGGGTTCCTGCGGCCATTGAAAACCTGGAAAAGTTGTGAAATTTGCTATATATTTTCAAGGGCCTTGATAAGTTTGAAGTTTTGGCTAAAACTGAAAAGTCATAGAAAAGTTAGGAAATTTCTGTACCGGCCAAAGTTTTAAAAAGTAAATTGTGCATGTGAGCGATGACTTTCTCTTACATGGCATACGGTTACGTTGCTTGACTGGACGCAATGTCACTGAGCTGGAGATGCAAAGCCCACGTTTCACAGTCCCTTACTATGAATGGAAGAACCTTAGCACATTACTATGAATGGGAGAAGCCCTAGCACATTACTATGAATGGGAGAAGCACTAGCACATTACTATGAATGAGAGAGGCACTAGCACATTACTATGAATGGAAGAAGCCCTAGCACATTACTATGAATGGGAGAAGCACTAGCACATCACTATGAATGGGAGAAGCACTAGCACATTACTATGAATGGGAGAAGCCCTAGCACATTACTATGAATGGGAGAAGCACTAGCACATTACTATGAATGGGAGAAGCCCTAGCACATTACTATGAATGGGAGAGGCACTAGCACATTACTATGAATGGAAGAAGCCCTAGCACATTACTATGAATGGGAGAAGCACTAGCACATTACTATGAATGGGAGAAGCCCTAGCACATTACTATGAATGGGAGAAGCCCTAGCACATTACTATGAATGGGAGAAGCCCTAGCACATTACTATGAATGGGAGAAGCACTAGCACATTACTATGAATGGGAGAGGCACTAGCACATTACTATGAATGGGAGAAGCCCTAGCACATTACTATGAATGGGAGAAGCCCTAGCACATTACTATGAATGGGAGAAGCCCTAGCACATTACTATGAATGGGAGAGGCACTAGCACATTACTATGAATGGGAGAGGCACTAGCACATTACTATGAATGGGAGAGGTACTAGCACATTACTATGAATGGGAGAAGCCCTAGCACATTACTATGAATGGGAGAAGCACTAGCACATTACTATGAATGGGAGAGGCCCTAGCACATTACTATGAATGGGAGAAGCCCTAGCACATCACTATGAATGGGAGAAGCCCTAGCACATTACTATGAATGGGAGAAGCACTAGCACATTACTATGAATGGGAGAGGCACTAGCACATTACTATGAATGGGAGAAGCCCTAGCACATTACTATGAATGGGAGAAGCCCTAGCACATCACTCTGAATGGGAGAAGCCCTAGCACATTACTATGAATGGGAGAAGCCCTAGCACATTACTATGAATGGGAGAAGCCCTAGCACATTACTATGAATGGGAGAGGTACTAGCACATCACTATGAATGGGAGAAGCCCTAGCACATTAGTATGCATGGGAGAAGCCCTAGCACATCACTATGAATGGGAGAAGCCCTAGCACATTACTATGAATGGGAGAAGCCCTAGCACATTACTATGAATGGGAGAAGCCCTAGCACATCACTATGAATGGGAGAAGCCCTAGCACATTACTATGAATGGGAGAGGCACTATCACATTACTATGAATGGGAGAAGCCCTAGCACATTACTATGAATGGGAGAGGCACTAGCACATTACCATGAATGGGAGAAGCCCTAGCACATTACTATGAATGGGAGAAGCACTAGCACATTACTATGAATGAGAGAGGCACTAGCACATTACTATGAATGGGAGAGGCACTAGCACATTACCATGAATGGGAGAAGCCCTAGCACATTACTATTAATGGGAGAAGCCCTAGCACATTACTATGAATGGGAGAAGCCCTAACACATTACTATTTAATGGGAGAAGCCCTAGCACATTACTATGAATGGGAGAAGCCCTAGCACATCACTATGAATGGGAGAAGCCCTAGCACATTACTATGAATGGGAGAGGCACTAGCACATTACTATGAATGGGAGAGGCACTAGCACATTACCATGAATGGGAGAAGCCCTAGTACATTACTATGCATGGGAGAGGCACTAGCACATTACTATGAATGGGAGAAGCCCTAGCACATTACTATGAATGGGAGAGGCACTAGCACATTACTATGAATGGGAGAAGCACTAGCACTGCAAAACAATGATATATTTGCACAGATTTGTAGGAGAAGTTGTCATTACAGTTTTCAAAAATTCATGGAAAAGTTGTGGAAAAATTTAGAAATGTGTTTTTTTATGGAAGTCTACAGGAACCATGTTTGGGTCTGACCATGCATTCAAAGCAGTTTATTGCATCTCTTACTTATAATACAGAATAGTGTATGACCAGAGTCACTCAGTGTCCCCTTCTTCCGCATTATTACTGCAGTATTCCCTCTCCCTTGTAATCTTTGCTCATCTCCTGCTGCCAGCAAGATGAGGACTGGCTCTCAGTTTTCCATCTCTGTTTTGAGTTTGTGACCCTCCACTACAAAATGAGACTGAAGTCACCAAAGCTCATTTTGAGATAACAGCAAAGTATAGTGAGAGAGGCTATGTTTGTCAGTTTTGAAATTTTGATAGGTTTGGAACCTCCATCAATTTGTTTTTACCATAACATCATGTTTTTGTGATATTCAGTCGTTTTCCTTTTTATTCTGCAAAAGTTGGACCTAACCCTGCCGAATGAAGTTTAAAACTTTTGTGAAGAAACCAGTACTGGGTCCATGCATGAGTGATAGACTGTGAACAGACCAGCCACATGTTGCATATTCATGGAGTATATTATCATAACCCATCTATTTTTACTTGTTTCCATTGGTAGCTGTCCAGCTGGTCAGCCGATATACCAAAATAGCCATCATGAGAACAACACTGTTGCATGAAAAACATTGCCTAAATTAAAAAGCCCTCTTTCTCCAGTCCTCATAACAGCGGGTACCAGACTTCAGTTGCTTCAAACTCTGTCATCACTTCTCCTCTGTTCAAGCTCTGTCATCACTTCTCCTCTGTTCAAGCTCTGTCATCATTTCTCCTCTGTTCAAACTCTGTCATCACTTCTCCTCTGTTCAAGCTCTGTCATCACTTCTCCTCTGTTCAAGCTCTGTCATCACTTTTCCTCTGTTCAAGCTCTGTCATCACTTCTCCTCTGTTCAAACTCTGTCATCACTTCTCCTCTGTTCAAACTCTGTCATCACTTCTCCTCTGTTCAAGCTCTGTCATCACTTCTCCTCTGTTCAAGCTCTGTCATCATTTCTCCTCTGTTCAAACTCTGTCATCACTTCTCCTCTGTTCAAACTCTGTCATCACTTCTCCTCTGTTCAAACTCTGTCATCACTTCTCCTCTGTTCAAGCTCTGTCATCACTTCTCCTCTGTTCAAGCTCTGTCATCATTTCTCCTCTGTTCAAACTCTGTCATCACTTCTCCTCTGTTAAAACTCTGTCATCACTTCTCCTCTGTTCAAACTCTGTCATCACTTCTCCTCTGTTCAAGCTCTGTCATCACTTCTCCTCTGTTCAAACTCTGTCATCACTTCTCCTCTGTTCAAGCTCTGTCATCACTTCTCCTCTGTTCAAACTCTGTCATCACTTCTCCTCTGTTCAAGCTCTGTCATCACTTCTCCTCTGTTCAAACTCTGTCATCACTTCTCCTCTGTTCAAGCTCTGTCATCACTTCTCCTCTGTTCAAACTCTGTCATCACTTCTCCTCTGTTCAAGCTCTGTCATCACTTCTCCTCTGTTCGAACTCTGTCATCACTTCTCCTCTGTTCAAGCTCTGTCATCACTTCTCCTCTGTTCAAGCTCTGTCATCACTTCTCCTCTGTTCAAGCTCTGTCATCACTTCTCCTCTGTTCAAACTCTGTCATCACTTCTCCTCTGTTCAAGCTCTGTCATCACTTCTCCTCTGTTCAAGCTCTGTCATCACTTCTCCTCTGTTCAAGCTCTGTCATCACTTCTCCTCTGTTCAAGCTCTGTCATCACTTCTCCTCTGTTCAAACTCTGTCATCACTTCTCCTCTGTTCAAGCTCTGTCATCACTTCTCCTCTGTTCATGCTCTGTCATCACTTCTCCTCTGTTCAAACTCTGTCATCACTTCTCCTCTGTTCAAGCTCTGTCATCACTTCTCCTCTGTTCAAGCTCTGTCATCACTTCTCCTCTGTTCAAACTCTGTCATCACTTCTCCTCTGTTCAAACTCTGTCATCACTTCTCCTCTGTTCAAGCTCTGTCATCACTTCTCCTCTGTTCAAACTCTGTCATCACTTCTCCTCTGTTCAAGCTCTGTCATCACTTCTCCTCTGTTCAAGCTCTGTCATCACTTCTCCTCTGTTCAAGCTCTGTCATCACTTCTCCTCTGTTCAAACTCTGTCATCACTTCTCCTCTGTTCAAGCTCTGTCATCACTTCTCCTCTGTTCAAGCTCTGTCATCATTTCTCCTCTGTTCAAACTCTGTCATCACTTCTCCTCTGTTCAAGCTCTGTCATCACTTCTCCTCTGTTCAAGCTCTGTCATCACTTCTCCTCTGTTCAAGCTCTGTCATCACTTCTCCTCTGTTCAAGCTCTGTCATCACTTCTCCTCTGTTCAAGCTCTGTCATCACTTCTCCTCTGTTCAAACTCTGTCATCACTTCTCTGTTCAAGCTCTGTCATCACTTCTCCTCTGTTCAAGCTCTGTCATCATTTCTCCTCTGTTCAAACTCTGTCATCACTTCTCCCCTGTTCAAGCTCTGTCATCACTTCTCCTCTGTTCAAGCTCTGTCATCATTTCTCCTCTGTTCAAACTCTGTCATCACTTCTCCTCTGTTCAAGCTCTGTCATCACTTCTCCTCTGTTCAAGCTCTGTCATCACTTCTCCTCTGTTCAAGCTCTGTCATCATTTCTCCTCTGTTCAAACTCTGTCATCATTTCTCCTCTGTTCAAACTCTGTCATCACTTCTCCTCTGTTCAAGCTCTGTCATCACTTCTCCTCTGTTCAAGCTCTGTCATCACTTCTCCTCTGTTCAAGCTCTGTCATCACTTCTCCTCTGTTCAAACTCTGTCATCACTTCTCCTCTGTTCAAGCTCTGTCATCACTTCTCCTCTGTTCAAGCTCTGTCATCACTTCTCCTCTGTTCAAACTCTGTCATCATTTCTCCTCTGTTCAAGCTCTGTCATCACTTCTCCTCTGTTCAAACTCTGTCATCACTTCTCCTCTGTTCAAGCTCTGTCATCACTTTTCCTCTGTTCAAGCTCTGTCATCACTTCTCCTCTGTTCAAACTCTGTCATCACTTCTCCTCTGTTCAAACTCTGTCATCACTTCTCCTCTGTTCAAACTCTGTCATCACTTCTCCTCTGTTCAAACTCTGTCATCACTTCTCCTCTGTTCAAGCTCTGTCATCACTTCTCCTCTGTTCAAACTCTGTCATCACTTCTCCTCTGTTCAAGCTCTGTCATCACTTCTCCTCTGTTCAAGCTCTGTCATCACTTCTCCTCTGTTCAAACTCTGTCATCACTTCTCCTCTGTTCAAACTCTGTCATCACTTCTCCTCTGTTCAAACTCTGTCATCACTTCTCCTCTGTTCAAACTCTGTCATCACTTCTCCTCTGTTCAAGCTCTTTGCATCATTGGAAAGAGAAAGATCTCCATTTTAATGACCTTACTTCTAATTAAGAATTTCCAGAAGGTGGCATTGGTCTCATTTAGTGATCATGTAAGGAACAACAGACATCTGTGCTCCGAGACCATCACAGGATCCACTGCAGCAGGCCCAGTCACCTGACAGGCCCAAACTGAGCAGGACCCCCATGCTGCACACCCTGCTGTGAGCTGCTCATTCCTTGGAGTGAATCTGCTTCAGCATAAAGGGTATTTAACTCATTGGAGATGCAGTGTTACAGGAGTGGAATTCCCCCTGAATCTCAGCATGGAAACATTTGTTAAAGAAAAGTAGAAAGACTGTCACAAGTCTTAAAACAAGTTGCATGCATAAGATAGACATGAGGACCCATCACAACCAAAGAAAAAGTTTAAATATCCTTTCTGTGATCTTGATTTCCATAGTCACAAACTGGATGTCTAAAAACCGGGAGAAGATTTCTTTTTGGAGTCACTGGAAATCATCTCGCAAGTTATAATTTGTCTGGATCTTTTAAAAGTATCAATTGAAACTCTGGCCTGAGATATTATCAACATAAGGAAAAATGAAAAAAAATTTACATCAAAGAACAGCTGTGAATTTCTAACTAGCTCCAAAATTCTTTCAACTCGCTTAATGCCATGGAGCGCCACAGCAAATATACATGTGGTGCATCTCCAAAGAGTCAAGGGACTGACTCCTTTCTTCGTCACTCTCGTTAGATGAAGGAGTGTTACTCTAAAAGCTTGTGGGGAAAGAAATCAACTCTGTTGTGCACAGTGTCCCTTTTGACTTTTTGAGAACAGTGTGTTTGACAAGACAAATGGAATGGGGCAGTCGACCCCGTTGCTGGTGACAGGATGTCGCAGCTCTAGGCCAGTGGTGAGAATGCTTGCCTTGTGACTGACAGGTGCGGTGTTGGATGCAGCACGGATCCTAGAGTTGCATCCTTGGGCAAGGTGCCTAGCCCCATTGCCCCTCCTACTGAGGAGTCAAACTTGGTACTGTGCGCTGTGCAGTAGCAACTGAGAGTGAAAGTCCCCAAAACAAGTTCTCATGTACATGTTTATGTGGAGAGAGGCAGACCCTGAACCACACGCTGGCAGGTTGTCCGGTGGCCCTTGGCCTTGGCCGCTACACATGGCGCCACAACAAAGTGCTCCACCACTTGGCAGAGGCAGCAGAGGCAGCCATCAAGATGGCCAACAAAACCGAGCCAGCAGTCCTGGGCAGTCCAAGGAGGAAACAGACCCCCCAGCAAGCTGGACATCGCGCGGGACTGGAAGCGAGCCATGGACCTAAGAGGAAACTGGCATGAATACCCAGAACAGATCAAGAAAACAGGCCAGTGACCTGATATCGTGCTGTATTCAGCGAAAGCGAGGTCCATGATACTGCTAGAGCTAACAGTCCTGATGGAGTCCACCATGGACTATTGGCACCAGGTGAAACTTGCCAAATACAAGCCACTTGCCAAGCACCTAGTCACACAGGAAGTCAAGACCACAGTGTTGGCAGCAGAGATTGGGGCAAGAGGCTTCGTAGGGTGCTCTGCAGGCAGCTCGGCCTTCCCAAGAGACCGAGTACAAAGTTCTTGAGGACCATGGCTGAGGCAGCAGAGAGGGCATCCTGTTGGATCTGGCTAAAGAGAAACATGGGAGAAGGCGGTGCGTCAGAGGGCAACTAGGGTACAGTCCACACAGTATAAGAGGCATGTTAGGTGGAGGGGCTTTCTTCTTTAGATATTCTGCACTAAGGCAAGGCAGACCATTGCAGAGTGTGCCTGATGACTGACGGGCACTTGGGACTATGACCCAGGTGCGGCCCACCCCCCCAAGAGTGTCAGGAAGACAGGGCCGAAAGACTTGACAGGCAAGAGATTTTTCCGTTAATTAACGGAAATCCGTTAATTCTGAAGCTCCATGGGCCATTCTCGTGATTCGCGCAGATCCGTTGAGAAAATTGGGGGGGGGGGGGGGGCCGGGGGGGTGAGGTAAGGTATAAGCGTTGCGTCTGTAAGCCGACGTTCACTTCGGGGTGAATTCACATGTCCCCAGACCAGACGTTGGTAGAGGTCACTCGCTTATCTATTTTTAGATCGCGCTGTTCCCTGCTTGCCTGCAGACGCTACGCTACGTGTCCGCGAAAGTTCGTAGAGGTCACTCCGACTCGCTTATCAGTTATTTATTTTTAGATCGCCCCGTTCTCTGCTTGCCTGCAGAGGCTGCTGTAGTTGATGAGAGACACTTTGAGGTCAGGATGACCGTGTTTGGGAACATAGTTCGTCCGCTCGACGCGATTGCCATCTTCATCTTTCTCGCCGCCTGCTTCAACCGAAAATGCTTCGGAAGCTGAAACCGAGTGAGATAGCGACAGCAAGAGAAATAGACAAAGCAAAGAACATAGACATGTCTATGTTCTTTGGACAAAGGAGGAAATGTAAAAAACTGTTGGAGTTTCAAATGGATGGAAGAAAAAGTTACCCCTTTCTGGTGATATTGAGGTGAAAGTTGGCGACA
This sequence comes from Theodoxus fluviatilis, assembly GCA_034096865.1. Lineage (NCBI taxonomy): Eukaryota > Metazoa > Mollusca > Gastropoda > Cycloneritida > Neritidae > Theodoxus > Theodoxus fluviatilis. The sequence goes on along the minus strand of JAWQFJ010020313.1, from coordinate 1,965 downwards.
CGATCGCCAAAGTGAACTCAGCTGGGAAAGCAGTTTGCAGTTTGTGCAACGATGAAGTGATAAACTAAGCCACCAACGGTAAAAAAAAGCTGTGTACAACACCTGACATCCAAAAGTCACGTTGTGAAGGTGGCTGCACAACGATCTACTCAGTCTGCGAAGTCTTATGGAGCATCGGTAAGAAAAAGTTTAGTTTTGTTTTTGTTTGTTTCTTGAAAAGGGAGTCCTGTGTGTGTGTGTGTGTGTGTGTGTGTGTGTGTGTGTGTGTGTGTGTGTGTGTGTGTGTGTGTGTGTGATGGAATGGACTGCAGTTTTCTTTATGAAAGAGAACTGCAGACCTGCCTACTCTCCCGAAAAAATCGGGAGACTCCCGATTTAGGCCTGCATCTTCTGACCTCCCGATTAGGCTTTGAATTCTCCCGATGTCAATAGCAGTGAACCCCCCCCCCCCCCCCCCCGGCTCTCACGTTTCGGCTGACCTCGGAGCACTCCTATAGGGTCATCTCTCCTCTCCCCCCCCCCCCCCCCCCCCCCCCCCACTCTCATGATACGGTTGAGGTCTAAGCGGTCTCATAGGGTTGTGCTCCGCCCCCCCCCCCCCCCCCCCCCCCCTCTGTCTCACGTTTCGGCTGAGCTCAAAGCGCTCCTATTGGGCCGATCTACACACACACACACACACACACACACACACACACACACACACACACACCGCTATCTCGTTTCGGTTGAGCCCCCTTCCCCCTCGGACCCAGGCCTGTTTTTCAGAATCTCCCGATAGGGGGGGGGGGGGGGGATGTAGGCAGGTCTGGAACTGCAAATGAGCGTTAGATTCTTGTAACAAAATCTGTCCACTCATTGCCATTTAGACAACAAATCCTCTGTGTGTGTGTGTGTGTGTGTGTGTGTGTGTGTGTGTGTGTGTGTGTGTGTGTGTGTGTGTGTTATGGAATGGACTGCAGTGTTCTTTATAAGTTGGAGTGTGTCAGTGTACTTTTACAAAGTAATATGATCCAGTGCAAGTTTGCTTTCAGTATCAGTTTTAATACTTCTAACAATTTTATGGATTTTTTTCAGGATCAGCCGGAGACTTTTCCAGTGTTTGCAGCAGTTATGCCAAATGTTGTAATGGTGATGTGTTCCTTTTGTAACTAGACTAAATAGACAACAGTCTTCTTGCATTTATGTTACCCATATGATCATTTCCATAATGAATGATTAGCCTTGGCAACTGTGGTGCAGGATAAGAGAGTTTGAGAGGATTTTTCACTGTTTTTAATTTGTCAAATGAACTTACATGATTTGTGTACATGTATTTCCCAAATGAATGTGTAGGGTTAGCAACTGCAGTTACAAGAAAGTGTTGACTTCATCAGAGTTGTGCATTTTGATGTTCACAGATGAAATCTAGTAAATGTGTTGTTTCATTTATAAAGAATGTGCAAGGTTTGGTAACTGTAGTGTTGAATGATGGAGGGGTATGATATATACAGTTAGCATTTTATTGATGAATTTCATGGCAGGTAGAAACTGAGTATTCTCCAGTTCTTGCTTTTGGCTTTTTTTTCTTTTTGCCTAGTCATACTGACGATGTAGTTTTGACAACTAGTCCAGGTTGAAAGATAACACACAAATGTTGAGTTATATCTTTTACAATTTACATGTTGGATAAGAAATTTTAATTAGACTTGCTGTTGATCAAAGAACTATGTGTGCATTTTCATTTCTAATAAAACTTGGTGTCGACAAATTTCATTGTTATTCTGTCATTTTTAGATTATTTTTCTTCTCTTTGCTGGCTCAGTCTTGTGTGTGTTTGATCTTTACATTGATAAATCGCTTGAATTTATACACCACATGCAAATGCTAATAAGATGAGCTTATCACAATACAAAACATAACAGTGTGGTAAATAAAATATACATACTACCTGTCTATTTATTTATGTATTTTTTTATATAGTAAAGG
>JAWQFJ010020312.1:92500-104723 GCA_034096865.1 Theodoxus fluviatilis | reverse complement strand
AGAAGAATCTTGTCTGTAGCTTCATGCGCTGGCGAACACGGTGACTTGTACTTGACCCAGGGGGCAGACGCTTCGCTCTTCGTCGACTTGGGGGGGGGGGGGGAGAAGCCAGTATCTTTTGTGAAGAAGGTCGGAAGGATTTCTACATCGGTGTTGGTCTTTACTCGTTGATGGTGTTTTCCCGCCCAGACCACGGGAAGGGCTGGGATTATATACGTTAGGCACGGACGCCTTTGAAATCTGTAATCTCTCATCCAATGAGAACACTCGGGCCACGCCTATTCTCCCTCACTGTCCAATCACACGTCCCCCATATAAGGGGTATTCATTCTCCGGAAATGTCTTCAGTAAAGTTTTGAAAAGGCGGCCAATCACACGTCCCCATTCTGCTCGCCAGCACAAAGCGTGTACAAAGTTTTCCACGGTTGGTGACATATGGATGGATGGATTGCGCTTCATGGCCCATCGGCCTTTCTAGGCTAAACAAGGCCATTAAGCACAAAAATCACTAGAACAGTTCAGAGCAAACGCAAGGCAAGTCACGGTGTCTCTAGTCACTCGCCTCTTACGAATCGTGAAGAGACGTAGTGGGTTAACTCTTAACTCTCACACACAGTGGAGCTATGGTTGGCAAGCCATAACATGCTATCGTAGCTTAATTTAATACGGTTGGCGGTCACACTAACTCACACACCACTGGTTAATAGATACAATAAATTCAAGTGAAAAAGGGGAGGGGGTTATCTCGCCACAGATACTGTTTAATGTTTTACAAAGGTAAAAAGCGATAAACTTTACCGTTTCACTACGTGACATCGTATTCTGAATTTGTCAAATGCATAACTCTCTAAAAATGATTTGTGTGTGAGAGCTGTTATTTATTATAATTATTGACAATGTATGGTGCAATTGTAAGCACAATTTCATTTAGAAATATGCCAGTCTTTATGAGTTATTATTGAAATAAAATATTATCTAATTTATATTTGGCGGCCATATTGGTCACATGACCCAACTAAAATGTTTAAAAAATCATGGCATAGGCTCTGTACCAGAAATACGTACGGTATTCTAAGTTATCAAACTGATAAATGTAATAATCCTAAGAGTTCATTTGAAAGTTTGAACCTTGCCTTAAAAGTTCACCTTGCAATAATAATTATTTAGTCCGAGTAACCATCATTGAGCTCTCTGTTTCTAGAGGTTTCTCTGTTAACCTTACACATTTTCCAGCCAGAAACAATAACGGATCTCTGGAAGACGGGTAGGGGTAAAAGTTCTCTTTTATATGACGACGATCCATCCATTGATGGATGTTGAAGTCACACTTATTCTGCCTGGCTGCCTGGTCACTGGATCACTCTTACCATTACTCCAACACAACCTCAACTCATTGGAGAGCAACCAATCACCCTGCGGATGATCGTGCCAAAGTTGACAAAAACATTTTCCACATATTCCCCACAGTTAACATTTTACCATGTACAGTTAAGTTGTGTTTTTGTTTTATGCCCGATGAAGACGTTTGAGTCGAAAATTTGCATTTGTACTCGCCCTGTGTATTAAAGCGACTTCTCATTTACCGCCGTTGTTTGGATTCAGTTTGACGCGTCGCCTGCAGTCCACGTGTAAGTCAGAACATTCCCCACAGGTTTCCGGTTGTATCCTAGGTTGAAAGATGCAGTGTAAAGACGCAGTGTTTGATGATCAATGAACGATAGTGACGTGAATCAGTTTGAGATTGTTCTTGGAAGCAAAGGTGCGCTGTTTCTTAATCTCTGGATTATTTTACAGGTTCTTCTGTCTCCGCTTGCCTGGCATTGTTTGTCGGACTGTACAGCTATTTGTCTGTGAGCTTGCTTCGGTTTGTATGTATGGGTTGATCCATTCATGTGTGTGTGTGTGTGTGTGTGTGTGTGTGTGTGTGTGTGTGCTTGTGTGCGTGCGTGCGTGTGTGTGCGTGCGTGCATATGTGTGAGTGTCTGCATATGTACGCTGTGTGTACGTGTGTGTAAACGGGAACACGTTTCGGAATAAAATAAATTGTTGCTCATGCTGAGTTCATCTGACAGGGGACACGGTCTGTCAACTGCTTTAATAATGTTTGACAACAGGGCAATTTGCACGGAAGTCCCCGTGGCTTTCACGCCAAGCGACCCAAATATTCAGTGTTGGACTCGAACCACTTCACATTGTCTCGTCCCCTTTTATTTCTTGCCGCCCTGACACCGCCTCTTTCGCATCCTCCGTTGTCTTTTGTGAACCAAACTTTGCCATCTACTCCACCGATTCTTAATTCCGTTCCTCTGTCTCCCCTCATTTCCACTCACTCCCACCGTCCAAAGTAATTCTTGGCCTCATTCAACCGTCCACTCCGCCAACCTCCCTGCCATTCAGCGGGACTCGATGTCCTCATGGCGCCCTTTATAGTCCTTTCCTTCCTCAATGAAGAGGAAAGCGGAGCTTTCATCCCTGACGTCACTTCACTCCAGCTCCTCCCAGACTCCTAAAACTCCTGACCTCCGACCTACATACGCACTGACCTAGATTTTGCACGCCCACTTTTTTTCCTGCACCCTCAACATGGACACAACTCCTGCTATGGTCTCAACGTGGAAGTTCTACCTTCGGGCATGATACGTTTGTGGCGGGAAAGAGTAAGGAAAAGGACTTATTGAAGACCCCTGGCTGCAGTGCGAAATCAATGAGGTCTGACGGGCACTACGCTCTTGCAGACGATGTTTTGACTCCAATGATGTGTCTTCTAGAACTCCCTGTGGGTTGGGGGAAAGAACAGACCCCACGCGATTCTCTACGCGATTTGTAAAAGACAAATGACTACGGAAATCGATACTTGACTCTCCCTTACTTTGACCGGCTCTGCTGATTTGTGTGGTCAATGGGCTTACATCGCCCACGAAGTTGCAAAGCCGAAAAAATGCATTCATTCATTCATTCATTCATTCATTCATTTATTTATTTATTTATTTATTTATTTATTTATTTATTTATTTATTTATTTATTTATTTATTTATTTATTTATTTATTTATTTATTTATTTATTTATTTATTTATTTATTTATTTATTTATTTATTTATTTATTTATTTATTTATTTATTTATTTATTTATTTATTTATTTATTTATTTATTTATTTATTTATTTATTTATTTATTTATTTATTTATTTATTTATTTATTTATTTATTTATTTATTTATTTATTTATTTATTTATTTATTTATTTATTTATTTATTTATTTATTTATTTATTTATTTATTTATTTATTTATTTATTTATTTATTTATTCATTCATTCATCCATTCATTCATTCATTTGTTTATGGAACTAGTTCATGGGCCTTGCTGAACAGAGTTGCATGTTTGCCTTCCGTGCACAAGACAGGTGAAGAACTTCTTTCAAAAAGTTTTGTCTCGTCATTACCTCCGTGAAGGAGGTCATTTGGAAAACACGGGATTCTGATTGCCTACTGCTGCCACTTGGTGGTCTTTCACCGTGCAGCATGCGTGTCCTGGAGGCTGCAAAGGCACGGGAATCGTTACCACTAGAAGATGGATTTTTGGTAATTTGTAAAATCAGAAGCAACCTAGAGTTTTAACGTGAGGCAGCAATCTGCAAAAGAAAGGAGACTTCGAGAAAATTCCGAGCAATGTCGATGTAGGATGAGGCACGAGATTGTTCCCCAATGTTTGACAGACAATTAAAAGCAACAAAAAAACATACATCCAACTAAAGTTTGTTGAATCTCGCGTGCGAAAGGAAATGTTGATGTGATGCCTTCTTAGTAACACAAACAGCTCCGTTTATGTCGTTGTTGTTGTTCTTGATAATGATGATGTTGATGTTGTTGTTGTTGTCATCATTCTGTATTTGCTGTGACGTTTTGCTCCTGTGGTGATACCGCTACTGCCTAGACAACCACTGCCATCCTATCGCCACCAATACAACTGCTGCTGCTCCTTCTGGAACTACTACTACTACAACCATCACTACTACTACTACTATTACTGCTACTACTACTACTACTTCTACTACTACTACTACTACTACTACTACTACCATCACTACTACTACTACTATTACTGCTGCTGCTACTACTACTACTACTACTACTACTACTACTACTACTACTACTACTACTACTACTACTACTACTACTACTACCATCACTACTACCACTACTACTACCATCTACTACTACTACTACTACTACTACTACTACTACTACTACTACTACTACTACTACTACTACTACTACTACCATCACTACTACTACTACTACTACTACTACTACTACTACTACTACTACTACTACTACTACTACTACTACTACTACTACTACTACTACTACTACTACCATCACTACTACTACTACTACGTACTACTACTACTACTACTACTACTACTACTACTACTACTACCATTGCACTACTACTACTACTACTACCATCACTACTACTACTACTACTACTACTACTACTACTACTACTACTACTACTACTACTACTACTACTACTACTACTACATACACTACTACTACTACTACTACTACTACTACTACTACTACTACTACTACTACTACTACTACTACTACTACTACTACTACTACCACGTCTACTTCTAAAACAACAACAACTGCTACTACTACTACTACTACTACTACTACTACTATTCCTGCTACTGCTACTACTAGTACTGGTACTACTACTGCTACCACCACTACTACTACTACAACCACTACTACTATTGCTACCATCACCACCGCCACCACCACCCACTACTACTACTACTACTACTACTACTACTACTACTACTACTACTACTACTACTACTACTACTACTAATATAACTGCGACTGCTTTTACTGCTTTTACCACCACCACTACCACCACCACCACTACCACTACCACTACCACTACCACACCACCACTACCACCACCACCACTACCACTACCACTACCACCACCTCTACTATTACTGCCACTACGACTACCCACCACCGCTACTACTTTTACTGTTACTGCTACTGCCCCTGCTGCTTCTACTGATTCTAACACCACCACCGCCATTACTGTTCATAGTGTGCTGTTGCTTACTGCTGCTGCTGCAAGGACCACTTTTGTCGTTCGTACTTCTGGCGCTGCTGCAATGTGCTCGCGCTACTGTTTCTGTGCTTACGCCCATTAACACGTGTACAAGTCTGTCAACAAGGAAGCCTTCACCATGTTCATGGCCACCTCGAATGAGCGCTTTTGCGCGGGTAAAGGGAAGCAACTCGCCGCTAGGTGGCGCCGTCGAGGCGCGTCAACCTTCTCTGTCAGTGAATATCTGTTCCGTACTGTAACTTTCATTCCGGCGAACCTCTTTGAGCCTTATTTTGCGATTTCTGCATCTTGTGACTACCGAAAATGGCAAAACCATTCGGAGAGTGGACTAACCAAGAGTTGAGAGCTGCCTTACGTCGGAGAAATGCACGGATCTCTGGACGAAAGGCTGATTTGGTGGCAAGGTAGTTCAAGAGTTTTCTCAGATTCACAATCGCATTGTTTTGACGCTGTACAATAGTTATTGATCTATATATTTTTCAGTGATAGTTAATGTGTTATAAATTACCGAAGTGGTGGAAAATGGCAGGATTTTGTTCAGTGGCTTGTTCAAGTTGTTGGCAATTTCGTTAAATACTAATCTAATCTAGGTATGTCACAATGATTTTTTTTTTTTTTTGGGGGGGGGGGGGGGTGGTGGAGGATTAAAATACACCATTAAAAAGCACAAAAAGTAGAAACATTGTAGAATTTTTTTAATCGGTTAATATTTTTTTAATGACGTTTATTTGAAGGATTAAAATATTTGTGAAGAAAAGTGCTCCCAAATTTTTCTGTTTTGTATTACAGCCAGAACTCCGTTGTTTTTTGCTCAATTATCTCACAACTTGGCGGGTGCATGGGCTTCTTATATCATGCAGATGATCTAACCAAGTGTTGACAGACGGAAAAATACTGGGCCTGGAAACAAACAACAAAACAAACCACAACATACACGATGTAGCAGACAGCAAAGAGCTATTCCGCCAATCAAAATACTGCGATTTGGTCACGTGACAAGAACCTCTGTGTACCTGCATGTTTTGTATTACAAATGGCCAGAACTCCGTTGTTTTTTGCTCAATTATCTCACAACTTGACAGGTGGGCTTCTTATATCATGCAGATGATCTAACCAAGTGTTAACAGACGGGAAAATACTTGGCCTGGACACAAACAACAAAACAAACCACAACATACACTGTCAGCCTTTGCTGCTAGCGAGTCAGTGACGCGAATCACAAGCGCCCCCTATCGGCAGACAGTTCCCGCGCAAAAGCGCTCATTCCCTGAACTACATATAGTTCACGGTGATGCCCTGTCAGAGGAGGGGAAAACTGACCCAAGATGCAATGACAAGGAGGATAGAAGAAGGGTGGGACTGGGGAGAGGACTGCAAATAGCTAGGGTTTCCACAGCTTTGGGAGGTCCAGACGGGAGATAGTAATATCTTTGCACTTCTCAGAGAGGTGGCAAGCCAGTCCTGAGTCATACTGATGAGTACGTATCGTTCCGCCAGCGGAAGCAGCCCAGGTCTTTGGAGACATGGCAAAAATAAACAAAGACGAAGCCTTGCGAAACTGCCCTCAGACACGCATCCTCGAGAGATAGGCAGAGAGGCGAGGAGTTGCGAAGGAAATATTATGACAGATAGGTGGGTTTTTTGTCAGCCAGATGATAGTGAAGGGGAAAATTTCCAGTCCCATGCTTCCCCCGAGCAAAAGCTCTTCAGCCCTTTGAATTGGCTCGAGTGTCGGTTTTTGGTTAACTCAGCTAGACATGCCTGTCTCGAGAGGTGATAGAATGAAATTGAGGTCTACCAGGTGTCAAGGTTGCCTTGAAGCCAAACCCCAAATAGCAAAGGCTCCTAAAGAAAAGTAAATCAAGTTTGTCTGAGTAGGTAAGTAGCATAACAAAAACATCATGGAAAGGTTGTACGGCGGGATTTGTAGTAAGAAATGTAGTAGTAGTAGTAGTAGTAGTAGTAGTAGTAGTTTAGTAGTAGTACTACTACTACTACTACTGCTACTACCACTACTACTACTACTACTACTACTACTACTACTACTACTACTACTACTATTACTACTACCACTACTACAACCACCGCTATAACAACAGCATCAACGACGACGACAACAGGAAGTGGAGGAGCAGCATGAACAAGGCGTCTGAGAAAGGGCAATGGCAACAGTCATACCTACATGTGGCCATCGACGACTCTCAAGAGATGTATGCCTGTGGTTAAACGTCTCCGAAAAGCTCTTCCAAAGTAGACTCTGGGGGTGAGCAGGGCAGACGAGGCCTCAAGGGAACCACGATGAAGAGGCATGCCGGTCTATCACCTGAGGCCCGAGCAAGCGTCCCTGCTTACAAGGTCGGAATATGCTCATTGACAGAGCTTCTCTTGTTCTGATCTATCGTTGCTCATCCTTCACAACGCCGTCGTTAATCTTCACACTGTCGTAGTTAATCGTCAGTCTAATGATATCTGATACTCCAAAGAAGGGTACCTTTGTCCCTGACACAACAGAGAGTAAATATTATCCTGTTCTTACACTGATAACCCGCTTTTTTTCATTTTTTTTTCATTGCCAATTTATTTAGTGAACTCAAACATTGTCTCTGAGTACAAATACCTTTGTCCCTGATACAACAGAGAGTAAATATTATCCTGTTCTTACACTCATAACCCGCTTTTTTTCATAGCCAATTTATTAAGTGTACTCAAACATTGTGTCTGAGTACAAATGATAAAGGCACATAAAGGGACTTAACTGTGAAGCGGTCTGAGACCTAGATTTGGCTTATACGTTTATTTTTTTATAGCAATGCGGAAATATACATCACGCTTTCTGGTCATCCTTAGTTATTAATTTCAAAGCCATGTATCTAAACATTCATTACTTTCTATCATAGTAGTGGACAATAAAGATAAATCGCTAAAAGAAGAGTGTACATGGATATGTGCTAAATGTATTCATCAAATGGAAAAGTGTTCGCCATACGGAACGCAAGAACATCTTTCCTCAGAACGATCAAAACTTTGTTCTGCCAAACATTTGCTTGTCACTGACGGATGACACATACTATCACGCTTACCCGGAGGTCACAGGGTTACTATTTCCGCCAGATGCACTGACGCATAATTATGCAAAGGCATAATTAGTGCAGGAAAACAACTTGCACCCCCTCTATATGCTGTTCATGGTTTTCATCATTGCATGATACGGCTCACAATAATCTGCTAGACGACTTTCAGTCACCCTAACGCCCATGATTCAGCACTGAGACTGCCTGATATGTGTACGCTGTGAGCGACTCAACATGAGTCGAACCCAACACTTTACAAGTGGTGATGAAGGTGATGATGATGGTGATGCTGCTGCTGCTGCTGCTGCTGATATGTTGACACGTATTTAATACACACGTATCAAAGAACGTAGAACGGCGTCCCATTTTTTACGGGCATTTTTCTCAATATTACGTTGTCGGGTACTGCAGGGTTTAGTCAACCATATATCACCCAATTTCCATAAGATGTTAATTATCTTTGCATCATTAAAAGCTTGAAACCTGTACTATTAGATCATATAAAACAACTCAAAATTTGAAAAAAGGGCAGAGGTTTTTATTTTGTGGCGGGGGTCACAAATTGCATTGAGTGCACCTTCTCTGTCCTTACATGTACTGTTGGATTTTTTTGAGCGATGTTTTCAGTCTTCTAGTTTCAAAGTTCACCCTATCTCTTTGCTGACGGTAAATCAAAAGAGGCGCTTACTTCATCTCAAATGATCAAACTTTGCATCTTTACCAAATTTCATTGAGAGAATATCCAGATTCACCAGTCACCTCATGTGGTACAGGATAACTAAATCTCCGAGCATTCGTGTGACAAGTACATCCATTAAAGGTTTACAGTCTTTGTGCCGCCATGAAGCAGAGTGGTTGTTACAAATTGTGGCTGAACACCACGAAATGGGTCATAAGTCCTGCTGTTCATTTCAGAGATACAACCCCGTGGCATCAGTTGGGGTCACCCAGGTGCATTTTCTGCCGTTATTATCCCATTAGAATCGATATGTTGCCAGCATGCCATGCAAATGAACATGAAATAATGTAAAAACAGAGACTTTCATTAGGCCAGCTCCCTAAAAACAAAAATAAAGTTATGTTTCAGTTAGCCCAACTAAGGGTTTTTACTCGGCGCGATGGCTTCTATTTATATCTCGTATCACACTTCACTGCAAAGATTGCTCTCTGTACTCTCATCATGTAGTGAACCTTTTCATGTAGCTTCGTCCGTCTAAGAATAGTAAGCGAATCCGTAACGTGAACAGAACAGAAGTCTGAGCAATCTGAAGTGCCACACTTATTAAGCGTGTGTAGAAAATGTCTCCAACTTTGCGTTTCACTGCAATACTTATTCAAGTATTTGTAACATCCAGTATTTTCAACATACAAATATGCATTTATCATTGGAAAGCATCAACTCTCAGCCATAAAATGGCACAATATTTTCACAGTTAAAAACCGACTTTTGACCTGTTTTGTGGTGCTTAGTCAAAACTAAGAAATATATTTAGTCTAGGTCCATTGTAAATTTTTTTGCGCGTGATTAATAAATGTGATAAATCAACAAATGTTTTATAAATAAAGTCAGCGAATGTTAGGAAAAACCCCGTTAAAATATGTTTAGAATGGAGATATGCCTCTGGGTGTTTTCGTAAATTCTGCTCGGGAGCCAGGCACTTAAGTACAAATGTGGGTTTAAGACAAAAACATATAGAGAGTGAGCACAGAGTCACTTTGTGACCAGCTCAAGATTCTCAGTACAATTTCTCCCTCCCACTGAGAGACGCAGAGCCCTGTTTTATCGTAGCTAATTTCCTTCACGTATCGCCTGCCTCCACTTCTTGGGATAAACTATCGATCCGCGAGAGAAAATATTGTGAAATAAATCGCGTATAAAGAGTTTTTAAACATCTTGCGAATAAACGGCGGCAGGATATAAACATGCAAAAAGGTTCGCTGCTTGATTACCTCACACGGGTGGAGGGACTCTTTTTCTCTTCCTCGCGAAACCATTCATCAGGTTCTACGGAGAAAAGGCGGGCAGGCTGCTGGGAATGGACGTCTTGACGTGTACATTAATATCGTGCGCATGGCCTCGCGCCAGGATTGAAATCCCGATCTCGCGACTGAGAATGTCTGCCTCGTGATTTGCGAGGTGGGCGCCACGAAGCAAAGCCCTCAGCAACGAGCTTGTCTCTATAACTTACGTCCGCGGCAATCAATTTCAATGAAGTTTTCTTCAGATGGCATTTCCACGAGCCACTGCTCCTCTAGGGTGGACGATCAATGGGGGTGGCCATCGTTTCTGCTAGTGGTAGAATAACTTCTCGTTAGTGCTGTCGCTTCCTGCACCATTGTCCACAGACTCAACTTTCCCAGGAGTGATTGGAACGCCTCCGACACAGTTTTTCTACTCTGGTCCCACCGCTCGTCCCCAATCTCCGGGAATGGTGGAATGCCAAGTCAACGTGCGGACGGAGGTATATTTTCCCTGAAAGCAAATCGACAACGAAGGACGCTCGAGATGCTTGCGAATCTCCGCTTGCAATCTTCGTCAGAGGCACGATCGCCCCTCACGCCGTGACAGCTCGATGTCGGGCAGGTTAGCCCGGGTGTCCGCGACGAACGAAACGAAAAAAATGATAAAAGCTTGACTAATCCACAATTCCATCAGATATATATTACCGTCAGTCCTTAAATGGCACACTCTTAGCATAGCTGCGAGAACGAGAAAGTGGAAGAAGAGGAGGAGAAAGAAGAGAAGGAAAAGAAGCAGGAGAAGGAGGAGCAGGAGAGGGAGGATCAGGAGGAGCAGAAGGAGCAGGAGGAGCAGAAGAAGGAGGAGCAGGAGAAGGAGGAGGAGCAGAAGGAGCAGGAGGAGCAAAAGAAGCAGGAGGAGCAGACGAGAGAAGAGGAGAAGGAAGAGGAGGAGGAGCGCGAGGAGGAGGAGCACGAGCGGGAAGAGAAGCACGAGGAGGAGTAGATGCACGACGACGACGAGGAGGAGGAGGAGGAGGAGGAGGAGGAGGAGGAGGAGGAAGAGGAGGAGCTCGAGGAGGAGGAAGAGGAGGAAGAGGAGGAGCTCGAGGAGTAGGAGGAGGAGGAGGAGGAGGAGGAGGAGGAGGAGGAGGAGGAGGAGGAGGAGGAGGAGGAGGAGGAGGAGGGGAAGGAAGAGGAGGAGGAGGAGGAGGAGGAGGAGGAGGAGGAGGAGGAGGAGGAGGAGGAGGAGGAGGAGGACGAGGAGGAGGAGGAGGACGAGGAGGAGGAGGAGGACGAGGAGGAGGAGCACGAGGAGGAGGTTGAGGAGGAGCACAAGGAGGAAGAGGAGGAGGAAGAGGAGGTGGAGGAGCACGAGGAGGAGGAGCCCGAGGAGGAGCACGAGGAGGAGCACGAGGAGGAGCACGAGGAGGAGGAGCACGAGGAGGAGGAGGAGGAGGAGGAGCACGAGGAGGAGGAGCACGAGGAGGAGCACGAGGAGGAGGAGGAGGAGGAGGAGGAGGAGGAGGAGGAGGAGGAGGAGGAGGAGGAGGACGAGGAGGAGGAGCACGAGGAGGAGGAGGAGGAGGAGGAGCACGAGGAGGAGCACCAGGAGGGAGCACGAGGAGGAGCACGAGGAGGAGGAGGAGCACGAGGAGGAAGAGGAGGTGGAGGAGTACGAGGAGGAGGAGGAGCACGAGAAGGAGGAGCACGAGGAGGAGGAGGAGCCCGAGGAGGAGCACGAGGAGGAGGAGGAGGAGGAGGAGCACGAGGAGGAGGAGGAGGAGGAGGAGGAGGAGGAGGAGGAGGAGGAGGAGGAGGAGGAGGAGGAGGAGGAGGAGGAGCACGAGGAGCACGAGGAGCACGAGGAGGAGGAGGACGACGACGGCGATGAGGAAGACGACGACGACGAGGAGGAGGACGTCGACTACGACGACGACGAAGACGATGACGAGGAGCACGAGGAGGAGGAGGAGCACGAGGAGGAAAAGGAGGACGAGGAGGAAAAGGAGGAGGAGGAGGAGAAGGAGGAGGAGGAGGAGAAGGAGGAGGAGGAGGAGCACGAGG
>JAWQFJ010020312.1:75000-87500 GCA_034096865.1 Theodoxus fluviatilis | reverse complement strand
TTCCGTTGTACTCTGCTTGGGAGCGTAGCAGTCAGGAGTTGACGGCACAGTCTAACACTGCGTTCCGTTGTACTCTGCTTGGGAGCGTAGCAGTCAGGAGTTGACGGCACAGTCTAACACTGCGTTCCGTTGTACTCTGCTTGGGAGCGTAGCAGTCAGGAGTTGACGGCACAGTCTAACACTGCGTTCCGTTGTACTCTGCTTGGGAGCGTAGCAGTCAGGAGTTGACGGCACAGTCTAACACTGCGTTCCGTTGTACTCTGCTTGGGAGCGTAGCAGTCAGGAGTTGACGGCACAGTCTAACACTGCGTTCCGTTGTACTCTGCTTGGGAGCGTAGCAGTCAGGAGTTGACGGCACAGTCTAACACTGCGTTCCGTTGTACTCTGCTTGGGAGCGTAGCAGTCAGGAGTTGACGGCACAGTCTAACACTGCGTTCCGTTGTACTCTGCTTGGGAGCGTAGCAGTCAGGAGTTGACGGCACAGTCTAACACTGCGTTCCGTTGTACTCTGCTTGGGAGCGTAGCAGTCAGGAGTTGACGGCACAGTCTAACACTGCGTTCCGTTGTACTCTGCTTGGGAGCGTAGCAGTCAGGAGTTGACGGCACAGTCTAACACTGCGTTCCGTTGTACTCTGCTTGGGAGCGTAGCAGTCAGGAGTTGACGGCACAGTCTAACACTGCGTTCCGTTGTACTCTGCTTGGGAGCGTAGCAGTCAGGAGTTGACGGCACAGTCTAACACTGCGTTCCGTTGTACTCTGCTTGGGAGCGTAGCAGTCAGGAGTTGACGGCACAGTCTAACACTGCGTTCCGTTGTACTCTGCTTGGGAGCGTAGCAGTCAGGAGTTGACGGCACAGTCTAACACTGCGTTCTGTTGTACTCTGCTTGGGAGCGTAGCAGTCAGGAGTTGACGGCACAGTCTAACACTGCGTTCCGTTGTACTCTGCTTGGGAGCGTAGCAGTCAGGAGTTGACGGCACAGTCTAACACTGCGTTCCGTTGTACTCTGCTTGGGAGCGTAGCAGTCAGGAGTTGACGGCACAGTCTAACACTGCGTTCCGTTGTACTCTGCTTGGGAGCGTAGCAGTCAGGAGTTGACGGCACAGTCTAACACTGCGTTCCGTTGTACTCTGCTTGGGAGCGTAGCAGTCAGGAGTTGACGGCACAGTCTAACACTGCGTTCCGTTGTACTCTGCTTGGGAGCGTAGCAGTCAGGAGTTGACGGCACAGTCTAACACTGCGTTCCGTTGTACTCTGCTTGGGAGCGTAGCAGTCAGGAGTTGACGGCACAGTCTAACACTGCGTTCCGTTGTACTCTGCTTGGGAGCGTAGCAGTCAGGAGTTGACGGCACAGTCTAACACTGCGTTCCGTTGTACTCTGCTTGGGAGCGTAGCAGTCAGGAGTTGACGGCACAGTCTAACACTGCGTTCCGTTGTACTCTGCTTGGGAGCGTAGCAGTCAGGAGTTGACGGCACAGTCTAACACTGCGTTCCGTTGTACTCTGCTTGGGAGCGTAGCAGTCAGGAGTTGACGGCACAGTCTAACACTGCGTTCCGTTGTACTCTGCTTGGGAGCGTAGCAGTCAGGAGTTGACGGCACAGTCTAACACTGCGTTCCGTTGTACTCTGCTTGGGAGCGTAGCAGTCAGGAGTTGACGGCACAGTCTAACACTGCGTTCCGTTGTACTCTGCTTGGGAGCGTAGCAGTCAGGAGTTGACGGCACAGTCTAACACTGCGTTCCGTTGTACTCTGCTTGGGAGCGTAGCAGTCAGGAGTTGACGGCACAGTCTAACACTGCGTTCCGTTGTACTCTGCTTGGGAGCGTAGCAGTCAGGAGTTGACGGCACAGTCTAACACTGCGTTCCGTTGTACTCTGCTTGGGAGCGTAGCAGTCAGGAGTTGACGGCACAGTCTAACACTGCGTTCCGTTGTACTCTGCTTGGGAGCGTAGCAGTCAGGAGTTGACGGCACAGTCTAACACTGCGTTCCGTTGTACTCTGCTTGGGAGCGTAGCAGTCAGGAGTTGACGGCACAGTCTAACCCTGCGTTCCGTTGTACTCTGCTTGGGAGCGTAGCAGTCAGGAGTTGACGGCACAGTCTAACACTGCGTTCCGTTGTACTCTGCTTGGGAGCGTAGCAGTCAGGAGTTGACGGCACAGTCTAACACTGCGTTCCGTTGTACTCTGCTTTGGAGCGTAGCAGTCAGGAGTTGACGGCACAGTCTAACACTGCGTTCCGTTGTAGTCTGCTTGGGAGCGTAGCAGTCAGGAGTTGACGGCACAGTCTAACACTGCGTTCCGTTGTACTTTGCTTGGGAGCGTAGCAGTCAGGAGTTGATGGCACAGTCTAACACTGCGTTCCGTTGTACTCTGCTTGGGAGCGTAGCAGTCAGGAGTTGACGGCACAGTCTAACACTGCGTTCCGTTGTACTCTGCTTGGGAGCGTAGCAGTCAGGAGTTGACGGCACAGTCTAACACTGCGTTCCGTTGTACTCTGCTTGGGAGCGTAGCAGTCAGGAGTTGACGGCACAGTCTAACACTGCGTTCCGTTGTACTCTGCTTGGGAGCGTAGCAGTCAGGAGGTGACGGCACAGTCTAACACTGCGTTCCGTTGTACTCTGCTTGGGAGCGTAGCAGTCAGGAGTTGACGTCACAGTCTAACACTGCGCTCCGTTGTACTCTGCTTGGGATCGTAGCAGTCAGGAGTTGACGGCACAGTCTCACCCTGCGTTCCGTTGTACTCTGCTTGGAAGCGTAGCAGTCAGGAGTTGACGGCACAGTCTAACACTGCGTTCCGTTGTACTCTGCTTGGGAGCGTAGCAGTCAGAAGTTGACGGCACAGTCTAACACTGCGTTCCGTTGTACTCTGCTTGGGAGCGTAGCAGTCAGGAGTTGACGGCACAGTCTAACACTGCGTTCCGTTGTACTCTGCTTGGGAGCGTAGCAGTCAGGAGTTGACGGCACAGTCTAACACTGCGTTCTGTTGTACTCTGCTTGGGAGCGTAGCAGTCAGGAGTTGACGGCACAATCTAACCCTGCGTTCCGTTGTACTCTGCTTGGGAGCGTAGCAGTCAGGAGTTGACGGCACAGTCTAACACTGCGTTCCGTTGTACTCTGCTTGGGAGCGTAGCAGTCAGGAGTTGACGGCACAGTCTAACACTGCGCTCCGTTGTACTCTGCTTGGGAGCGTAGCAGTCAGGCGTTGACAGCACAGTCTAACACTGCGTTCCGTTGTACTCTGCTTGGGAGCGTAGCAGTCAGGAGTTGACGGCACAGTCTAACCCTGCGTTCCGTTGTACTCTGCTTGGGAGCGTAGCAGCCAGGAGTTGACGGCACAGTCTAACCCTGCGTTCCGTTGTACTCTGCTTGGGAGCGTTGCAGTCAGGAGTTGACGGCACAGTCTAACACTGCGTTCCGTTGTACTCTGCTTGGGAGCGTAGCAGTCAGGAGTTGACGGCACAGTCTAACACTGCGTTCTGTTGTACTCTGCTTGGGAGCGTAGCAGTCAGGAGTTGACGGCACAGTCTAACACTGCGTTCCATTGTACTCTGCTTGGGAGCGTAGCAGTCAGGAATTGACGGCACAGTCTAACACTGCGTTCCATTGTACTCTGCTTGGGAGCGTAGCAGTCAGGAGTTGACGGCACAGTCTAACACTGCGTTCCGTTGTACTCTGCTTGGGAGCGTAGCAGTCAGGAGTTGACGGCACAGTCTCACCCTGCGTTCCGTTGTGCTCTGCTTGGGAGCGTAGCAGTCAGGCGTTGACGGCACAGTCTAACACTGCGTTCCGTTGTACTCTGCTTGGGAGCGTAGCAGTCAGGAGTTGACGGCACAGTCTCACCCTGCGTTCCGTTGTACTCTGCTTGGGAGCGTAGCAGTCAGGAGTTGACGACACAGTCTAACACTGCGTTCCGTTGTACTCTGCTTGGAAGCGTAGCAGTCAGGAGTTGACGGCACAGTCTAACCCTGCCTTCCGTTGTACTCTGCTTGGGAGCGTAGCAGTCAGGAGTTGACGGCACAGTCTAACCCTGCGTTCCGTTGTACTCTGCTTGGGAGCGTAGCAGTCAGGAGTTGACGGCACAGTCTCACCCTGCGTTCTGTTGTACTCTGCTTGGGAGCGTAGCAGTCAGGAGTTGACGGCACAGTCTAACACTGCGTTTCGTTGTACTCTGCTTGGGAGCGTAGCAGTCAGGAGTTGACGGCACAGTCTCACCCTGCGTTCCGTTGTACTCTGCTTGGGAGCGTAGCAGTCAGGAGTTGACGACACAGTCTAACACTGCGTTCCGTTGTACTCTGCTTGGAAGCGTAGCAGTCAGGAGTTGACGGCA
This sequence comes from Theodoxus fluviatilis, assembly GCA_034096865.1. NCBI lineage: Eukaryota > Metazoa > Mollusca > Gastropoda > Cycloneritida > Neritidae > Theodoxus > Theodoxus fluviatilis. The sequence continues at coordinate 83,175 of JAWQFJ010020312.1, read as the reverse complement.
CAGTCTAACCCTGCGTTCCGTTGTACTCTGCTTGGGAGCTTAGCAGTCAGGAGTTGACGGCACAGTCTAACCCTGCGTTCCGTTGTACTCTGCTTGGGAGCATAGCAGTCAGGAGTTGACGGCACAGTCTAACCCTGCGTTCCGTTGTACTCTGCTTGGGAGCGTAGCAGTCAGGAGTTGACGGCACAGTCTAACCCTGCGTTCCGTTGTACTCTGCTTGGGAGCGTAGCAGTCAGGAGTTGACGGCACAGTCTAACCCTGCGTTCCGTTGTACTCTGCTTGGGAGCGTAGCAGTCAGGAGTTGACGGCACAGTCTAACCCTGCGTTCCGTTGTACTCTGCTTGGGAGCGTAGCAGTCAGGAGTTGACGGCACAGTCTAACCCTGCGTTCCGTTGTACTCTGCTTGGAAGCGTAGCAGGTTGAGGAGTTTTGACTGGTTGGTTTTAATGACTTAAAAAGCACATAATCATTAAAAGTAGAAGGTTTTGGAGGCCCTCTTTGGTTACACGAATCCCCAAAATGATTTCATATTCAAAGGTATCCCTCTTGATCGAAGAGACAACTTAAAAGCATAAGGGTCGATTATCATTGATAGCGGATCGGATATAACCATCACAAGTCATAAAGGAAGGTTAAGGGAAATCCCAAAATGTCTGTCGTCTGCTAGTTCAGTACAGGCCCGAGTATAAGTGCCGTCATGTACCATATATATCAAACCATGACACATAATCCGATCCACCACAGTGATGAGAGCACTAAGATATGAATTTATTCGAAATTAGGAAGCAATCGGCACGTTTGCCACTTCCATGGCTCTAATCTCCATGCCTCGAAGCATGTTTACCTTGCAAATCCGTAGAGTGACTTCCATTAAATTCAATGTTTAGTATGAGCCAATCAAATGCGACTACGGGTGCTGTATTTTCACTGTTGCTAGGCACAGCAGGTGGCGCACTCTAAGGGGAAGCGGTTAGGACCCCTTCTGAGAAGCTCCAGCTGCTGCGCGACCTTGACAGAAAGTTGACCTCTGCCACTGGGTGAGAGGTCACTGCAGGAATGCTGGAATCTGTTAGCTACGATAGCAGAGAGGAAGCAGAATGCAGCGGAATGCAGGGTAAGTTTATGTACCATATACACATCTAACTGTGTCAGACGCATCCGCCCTTTTTGTTTTCACTCAAAAGGAATGTCTGCTTTTCTGACATCGGTGCTCGTTAACGACGCCATCGCTCAAAAGCACAGCGATTATTGCATTTGTTTTCCAGATACAGTTGGGAAGAGGTTTTATTTTGAAATTGAAATGGGCTTGGAAGAAACTTTGGAAATGAGGCAATGACAGTGTTGGAGAGGATAAAGTGCAGGAAAAACAGGGAAAGGATAATTGGGTGACGGTGGGGACGGGATGGGTCGGGGGGGGGGGGGGGGGGGGGTAGGAGGGACATATAGCAGCGGAACAAACTTTACTGGATACTGATTTAGTTCAATCGCAGGTGGACGATGGATGAAGTGTTATAGCCTATCAGCCCTTGTAGGCTATGTAAGTCCATCGAACACGAAAATCACAGGAATAGAGTCACAATGTTGCAATCCATTCGCCTCTTACGAATCGCGTAGGGAGACGCGGTGGGCCTATTTTGACCCCCAACACACGGGGGCTAGTTCAATCCTGAAAGCAGCAATACAAAAACCAGTGCTGAAAAACCTAGGATCATTCAGCGTAAACGCCTGAGATCGAGGACAGCGATGGTGACCCTGAAATACTGAAGCGAGCGACCACAATCAGAAGGTATACACGGACACACGTTGCACGACTAATTTAATGACGCAAATAAAATACCTGGCGGTCTCTGGGTCACGAGGCCAATCACCGTCTCGCCTTCACCCCGGGCTGCACTCTTCCTCTGACTGCCTGTCCAACAGTGACGTTTGCACGTGGCACTAAGTTCTGACGTGTTCTCGCTCGATGGCTCGACAACAGCTGCCAGTGCAGGCACACAAAAATTAGAACGCCGACGAACTATTCCCGGGTTACGAGGGTAGGTAAATAAATCATTCGAGCTATATTGAGACTGTTCGATACGGGGACTTCCATTATGCAAATGAGTTTGCACCCTGGGCTTGGCATTGAATGGCGTCGTCAAGGCCAGCTGTCGTAGACTGCAGGAGGAAAGGGCTATCAGGTGGCACTGACCTTCACTGGGACCCCAGCCCAAGGATTACACAGACGTTCATAGCCTGATCTCAGGCCTGGACCACTGCAGAAAGGAGACTCAGGTATGCACACACACACACACACACACACACACACACACACACACACACACACACACACACACAGACAGTTGTATGTTTGCGATTAGAAAAGCAGATATTCTGGTGACAAGCCTTCATGTCTTTTACCTGCGTCCCTTACATCATTTGCATATCAGTTGGTTTATTGGTTCGTTTGTTAATTCCTTCCTTCCCTGTTTTTCTCTCGTTTTTCACTTCTTCTTTCTGTCTTATTTTATTCTTTCATTTTTCAGTGTTAACGTTCTCCGTCTGTTTGTAAGCCCGTCTGTTTACCCGCTGTACTTTTTTACTTCTCGCCTGTGTGCGCATACGTGAGTCTCTCTCTCTCTCTCTCTCTCTCTCTCTCTCTCTCTCTCTCTCTCTCTCTCTCTCTCTGTGTCTCCGAGTTTTCATCTGCTCGTTTTGCTTAAAGGTACAGCCCGTTCGTACTTTAAGCACATAATATGTAATCTATTTCTGTGGTGTTCTGTAATAGTATAACAGTTTCGTTTCAAAGTAGAACATATGGAAAGCTTACACTTGAATAAAATATCACACTCTGTTCAAAGCTAGATTTTTATATACTCAACCTACATTGTTCCAGTTCTGAAGGTCCAGTGACATGTCAAAACTCTGGAAAACGCCGCCACACACTAAATGTTGAAATGAAATGCATATGGCAACGCAAAGAAACTGTCGCCACACCGTTAAATCTGTTTCTTTGTTAAAATAATTTTTATATTAATTGTCATACATCATAACTACTACACAAAACATAATTATCAACATCATTTTTCTGACAATGTATTTACGTAATCATAGTTACAACATCCTCCTCAATCTTCTTATCATCACAACATAGCTGTATCATAGTATCATATTGTCATTGATATCTTTATTATTACTATCCGAACTTCAACATCATAATCATTCATTCTATCATTTTATAAATAAATACATAAATACGTAAGCAACTACATAAATACATGTACGAACGAACGAACGACCGACCGACCGACCGACCGACCGACCGACCGACCGACCGACCGACCGACCGATCGACCGACTGACCGAATGAATGAATAAATAAATATATAAATCATTTAATCATCATAACACATCATAGTATTAACGGTATTATTACCACCTTGAAGCCTACTGCCTCTCTCTCTCTCTCTCTCTCTCTCTCTCTCTCTCTCTCTCTCTCTCTCTCTCTCTCTCTCTCTGTGATTATAACAATGGTGGATCAAATTATATTCATGCGTGTTTACACAAAATACACATACCTGAATACACACACATACAATGTATACGGACCTACGTCATAAACTCCTTCTTCCTTCTTTGAAAAGGAGCGAACGGAAAGGAGCAACAACGATTTTAGACGACTTCTATCTCACATCACTATACATTTAAAAACCAGAAAAACGTAAGACATCATGCATGTCCAATGGTCTATTTGTATGTACAAAATGAAATTTCCACTTATACAGCCAGAACACAAACACACACACACACACACACACACACACACATACACACTTACACGCCCACACCTACACGCACACACCTACACGCACACGCCTACAGGCACACACTTGTTCAGAAAGTATTTCTAGTGGCAATGCTATTACCCCAAGCATCCAGAAAGGAAGCGCTCCCTTAGGCTCAACTGATGTGCAAATATCGCCCATAGTGGAGTAGTCGTTTCCGACTTATTCTTCATACTGATACACATTTTTCCAATCAACATTATATGATCTATTATTTTCATTTCTTGACCTCTAATGTCTTTTCTTTGTAGTCCAAATATCACGTCTAAAACTGATAGCCTTACGTTATGTGATGTTAATCTTAACATATCTCCCTCCACCAAATTCCAAAATGTTTTAACGGATGGACATTTAAAGAAAAAATGCTCCACATTATCAATTTCGTAAGGACATAGCGAACATTTGTTATTATCTTTCACTTTCATTTTAGCAAGAACGATATTTATTGGGTAAATATTATGCAGTAGTTTCCATTGCAGCTCTCTCAGTCTGGTTTCTCTTGTTGACAGAATCGACTTCAACCACGTGTTCTTTGACACGATAACATCATATTTCCTTTCCAAAACCCCTTTGTACATGATGTGCTTTCCTTGTCCTTCTGCAGCAAATTTCGGAAATGTCTTGCTTTGAAGCCTCGAACATCGACTCCGTTGAACATCAGAGCGCCGCTGGGGTTTGCGTATCTATTGGGATGTAACGTCTGCAATCAATGTGAAGGCAAGGCATTTCTTAAGGCACTGTGCTCAAAAAGTGCCCTGCCCTTATCTCCCACTACAAGCCTTATTTCTTCAAAGATTAGTAATCTCTTTTCTGCTTTGTTTACTACCTGATCAATCATCTGAATTCCTTTCTCTTCCCATGAGCAGAAGTGCAGAAGTGTACCCCTGTGTTTTTGTCAGGTCGTTTTACCACAATCGTTGGTGTAAAATGTCATCATTTTTCACGTCAGCGAGTGTCACCACTTTTTAAGTGTCAGCCACGTTATTACTACTTCCCTCCAGAAGTGACTCTTAATTGTCTTCAAACACTTGCTATTCGAAGGCTTCGAATTCACATTGAATATACCGCATCCTTGAGTAGTTTGAGAGAGGTACCAAAAGAGGATTTGGGCCCACTGTTCATCTACTGCCGACATAATTTTCGAAACCCATTGTAGATAGAACGACTTCTGCATGTCCATCACATTCAACACCTTCAAACCACCCTTGGAGAAGTCTGCCTCCATTACGGCTCTCTTTACTTTCTCAAAAGCTTTCGTTTTGTTAGTGCGTCTTTTCCAGATAAAACGATAGAAAGTTGTATTTAGTTCTTTAATCACTTTCTCATGTAAGCCTATAGACTGCATATTAAAGATGAACTGGCTTACTAACAGAGAGTTAAAGATTAACACTTTTCCTCTTGTACTTAGGTCTCTTTTTCCCACTGTTTTACACATTTCTTTACATTATCTGACCTTTTTGTCCAGTTTTTGTCTATGTCTACGGCTCTTCTGGTATTAGAAAAGTAAACCCCAAGGTGTTTTATCTCTGTCATATAGTTGACGCTCAGTCTTTCCTCATTCTGCACGCCTATTGGCATTACTTTTGCTTTGCCTTTGTTTAAACGAAGGCCAGAGAACTACGAAAAGTATTCCAGAACTTGGAAAACATTATTAATGTCGTGACCTGTCCTCACACATAAAGTGATGTCATCTGCATACTGTTGGCTTTTGATCGTCACTTTCCCTTCGTGATTCGAAGGTACTTCAATTTCCTGCACGTTGCTACCTCTTATTGTTATTGCCATAATTTCCGATGCAAGGATGTCGCTTAGAGGGGAAAAGGGGCATCCCTGTCTAATGCCACAGGTCACCTGAAATGGCTCCGATATCCATCCCCCTTGGTTAATACTACTGACAGAATTTGATATGAGCACCGGTACCCATATTTGAAAATCCGGGCCAAACCTAAATGTGTCCAATGCCTCATGGATCAAGTTTTTTGACACCGAATCAAAGGCCTTCGAGAAGTCCAAGGACAGTAGGTATCCCGATTCCTCCTTGGTTTGTACATATTCTATTATATCCTCTATAGTTCTTAGTGCAGTTGCTATGTTCCTTCCCTTTAGATACCTTACTTGTTTAGGACTGATTAATTTATCAATGACTCCACCCATCCGCAGAGCCAGAATTTTAGCTGAAATCTTATAGTCAGTGTTCAGAAGAGTTACCGGACGCCAGGTGTCCAGTTCATCCCGGGGGAGATCTGAACTTTTGTGTAATAGAGTGATAATGCCCTGCCTTTGGGTGTATGGAAGTTCCCCCTTCACAAATGCCTCGTAATACGTGTCTGTGTCACAGACACCGTTAAATCTTTAGGAAACATTCAAGTTGAGTTTATCATTTTTATATACTATTCTGAAGAGACACGTGATGCACATCACATTGTGTTTTGGTGGTCAGCTCTTTTAAATCGAGACTCTTGTATATTCTTTTGAGTTAGCCAAAAAGACCTCTTTGTCTCTCGAGTGCTCGGAAGAAGGAACTCGTCGACTTCTTTTTCTGTTGTAATGTAATAGACTGCAAATGAAGACCCTTACCTTCAGCATACCAAATTACATTCCTACATAAATTAGAGTGATAGGCCCACTCTTTCTACAGGGTGGAGCCCTTTACGTCATGCAGCACGTTAAAATTTTATGATAATCATAGTCATACAAATAATATTAAGGACTGAATCTCATTTTAAAGAAAAATTCATTTTGATGAATTTCATTCCCGGTCGCCATTGTGCAGCGCCGAGTATCTGGTTTTACTTCTCGGCAGGAAGGACGATATGTTGCGAGTCCAACACTGTGCCCAAGGATGCAAGTCTAGGATCCTCGCAGTTTCGAACACCGTACCTGCCGGTCACGTGTCAAGAGGCAGTGGGCTGGCCAAGACCATCCTGCAAGGTACCGTACCAGGTGGGAGAAGGAGAGGCAGGCAGAGAAAGAGGTGGGAAGACAACATCAGAGTGGGCAGGCTTGACCTTTGCTGACTCACAGCGAGCCACAGAGGATAGAGATCGATGAAGGAAGATTGTCCGAAAGTCATCAGTGGTGCCTCAACAACCCATCTCAGGGTTAAGAGACTGAACTGAACTGAACCTGCCAGCCGCGACGAGACTGTCTGCAAGCGACAAAACCTCTGGACTGGAGTCCCGGGAAAGCTCCGCGACAGGACAAGACCGGCTGTCTGGGAACGGATTTAACGACTGGGAACTGAACACCTTGTCAATAGTGGGTTTTGTCACCCTCGTGGTCGTTCAAGCAAGGTTCATCGTCAAAAACATAATAATAACTTACAGAAAGTTTGTGTGTGTGCATAAAACTGAGTTGTAGCCATCTATCTGCAATTACTCAAAAGATAAAAGCCCGTACGTGACCGAACATACTTGTAAAAATACGGTCTTTTTTATGAAGGTCTGAAAAAACAGTCTAAATAAATATGCATAAAATAAAACATTCACATCAAAGAGGAAGGAAAGAATGGTTGCTGCTGCTGCTGGGAAAGTAGATGAATCATACTAACATGGAGGTGGTGATTGAGCATTTTTCAAATGTCAAATCTGAAATCAAATCATCCAGTTGATGAGGGAGGTACCAGTGCATGCAGATCAGTTTTTGAGAAGGTTTGTCTCAATTTGAGATTTGTCCGTCAGATAGCTGTCTTATTTTAAGGATTGCAAGACCAATTTTGCTTTAATTGCCTGCAAGCTTTGCACATAAGTGTGATACATATTCAGAATTTAAATGAATTAAATTTAATGTATGAAACCATTTTTATTTCTGTTTTACAAAGGTTAAAAAACTATAAAGTTTACCGTTTCTCTACGTGAAATTGCATTCTGAATTTGTAAAATGCACAACTCTCCAAAAAAGAGTTATCTTGAGATCTGTTATCTATTATCATCGTCAATGTATAATGCACTTGTAGTTAAAATTTCATATAGAAATATGCCAGCCTGTATGACATTATTAAAATAATTATGTATCTATTTTTTTATTTTGGCGACCATATTGGTCACATGACTTAACCAAACTGTAAAAAATATGACAGACTCTGCACCACAACTACGTATTGTATACTTAGTGATCAAACTGATAAATGTAACAATTCAAGAGCTCATTTGAGAGGTTGAACCTTGTCCTGATATGAAACGTGGCATGGAGGTGGGATGCTAGATGTGGGATGGAATGAAAACATTTGTGGATGGAACATTCAGAGATGTGCATTACACGGACAAAATGTTTGCATTACGTAAAATGTCTATGCCGCCTTTTCCAATAACGAAGCGAGTTGTATCTCACTCTGCTGTTCTTGTGTGCTGCC
>JAWQFJ010020312.1:40000-70000 GCA_034096865.1 Theodoxus fluviatilis | reverse complement strand
AAAGGTATAAAAAGGAAATAACGTCTTTTGCTGTCCATCTATCACTGAGTGCCAATTTCGTTCGTATTTTTCTCCTTTCCTACTTCTTCCCCACCCCACTCTATCCCCACCCACCTGCCACCCTAATTCTATCCTGTCCCTACCCATATTTGTTGTAGTTTTACTGCGTTGAGAATCACGAATCTCTTTCCCCAGGGGACGCCTGATAAAGTTATGCGGGCCTGCAAGTTCTCGGTAAGTTTTCAGTTTGATTACATATTCCTTTTATTGTTTCTCTGCCTGCTGTGTAAATGCGCTGTTGCTCATGGATTTTCACTGTACTTGTCGCTTCTTGTTCTTCCTGTCGCGTGGATTGCCAGTTTGTTTTTCTCATCAGAGGCTTTGCATTTCCGAAACGGGCACTCCCTGTAGGTTGGGGGTAAGAATAGACCCACCGCGTCTCCCTACGTGAATCGTAAGAGGCGATTCCTAGAGAAATGTAGATGTTATTTACTCTTTTCCTAAAACTAATAATCCTCTCTTTATGGGTTGGGGTAAGATGGAACTCACCGTGTCTCCCTGCGCGATATGTAAAAACCGAATAACCAAGGAAATTGACACTGCACGTGTTCTTACTCTAACCAGCATTAGTAATTGTCCAGATCCGTGGCCTCACATAGACTACAACAGCTTGATAGGTCGTAAAACTCCATTCATCATGATGATGATGATGATGATGATGATGATGATGATGATGTCTAATTGTATAGCGCACGTATCCATGCTGGCAGCATGCTCAAGGCGCTTAAGCCGATGTTGAGGCTGTCTCTCAGTGTGTAGTGTCTCAAGTCAATGAGACCAGTCTCCTGCTGCCAAGGGCGCTGGCACACTGTTTTCCACAAAGGAGAAATTGTGCGTGCTGGGTGTTTTTACTGTGGCCGACACCCACCCGTCGAGGACATGAGCGTCAGGATCTTTATAGTGCGTGATTTTGATGTTGAGAATGCGTATCACACACTAGACCTCGGTTTATTAAGGTCTCATCCGAAGGACCTGGGGAGAGGCCCTGAGGAGGGCCGTTTGGTAGCCCTAAAGAGGGCCATTTGGTACCCGGTTTCACTCCTGGGTGGGGAGAAGCAATGGGAGTTAAGCATCTTGCTCAAGGATGCAATTCTGAGGACCGCGCAGCTTCGAACGCCGCACCCACTGGCCGCAAGCGGCTGTAGGTCCAGCGCGCTAACCATTCGGCCACTTCATCATCATCATCATCATCATCATCATCATCATCATCATCATCATCATCATCATCATCATCATCATCATCATCATCATCATCATCATCATCGACATCGTCATCATCGTCATCATCGTCATCGTCATCGTCATCGTCATCATCATCATCATCATCATCATCATCATCATCATCATCATCATCATCATCATCATCATCATCATCATCATCATCATCGTCATCGTCATCATCATCAACATCATCATCATCATCATCATCATCATCATCATCATCATCATCATCATCATCATCATCATCATCATCATCATCATCATCATCATCATCATCATCATCATCATCATCATCATCATCATCATCATCATCATCATCATCATCATCATCATCGACATCGTCATCATCGTCATCATCGTCATCGTCATCGTCATCGTTATCATCATCATCATCATCACCATCATTATCATCATCATCATCATCATCGACATCGTCATCATCATCGACATCGTCATCATCGTCTTTGCCGCCACCGCCACCGCCACCGCCACCGCCACCGCCACCGCCACCGCCACCGCCACCGCCACTGCCACCGCCACTGCCACCGCCACCGCCACCGCCACTGCCACCGCCACCGCCACTGCCACCGCCACTGTCACCGCCACCGCCACCACCACCGCCACTGCCACCGCCACCGCCACCGCCTCCGCCACCGCCACTGCCACCGCCACCGCCACTGCCACCGCCACCGCCACCGCCACTGCCACCGCCACTGCCACCGCCACTGCCACCGCCACCGCCACCACCACCGCCACTGCCACCGCCACCGCCACTGCCACCGCCACTGCCACCGCCACCGCCACCGCCACCGCCACTGCCACCGCCACCGCCACCGCCACTGCCACCGCCACTGCCACTGCCACCGCCACTGCCACCGCCACCACCACTGCCACCGCCACCGCCACCGCCACTGCCACCACCACTGCCACCGCCACCGCCACCGCCACCGCCACTGCCACCGCCACCGCCACCGCCACCGCCACTGCCACCGCCACCGCCACTGCCACCGCCACCGCCACTGCCACTGCCACCGCCACAGCCACTGCCACCGCCACCGCCACTGCCACCGCCACCGCCACCGCCACCGCCACTGCCACTGCCACTGCCACCGCCACCGCCACTGCCACCGCCACCGCCACTGCCACCGCCACCGCCACTGCCACCGCCACTGCAGCCGCCGTTGCTCCTGCCGCTGCCGTCGCCGTCGTCTCTAGTAATTTTGTTAATTGCCTTTGTGATGGTCCCCCATCTGTGAACCCAGCCATTTTGACGTTAGAGTCAGTGCAAGGGGATGAATAGAGAGGGCAATGCTTGTTATCTAGGGCACATCTGTGAATCCTCCCAGGGGGGTCGACGCAGTTTGGTAATAAACATTCCTAGGTGACGGTTTCCCAAATATCCCAGGGAATAGTTTAATTATGGGGGAAGTCAGCAACAATTCTGGATTGAAGTCTGAGACCACAGCTGCCTCCCAATCTGAGGGTGGGGTCAACAGGTCACCACAAAGTGTCGCAACATGAGTGGCTCTTCCCCTCAGCATTGGAGTTCATCAAAAGCAACGAGGACCGGTCCCCCTTCACTTCGGACTGAACACGCAAGCGAAGCAAAAGGCTCGCCCCGAAGTCCCTGTTGATACAGAGTATTCCCTTCAACTGGTCTCAGAGGTGCCTGACCATCAACGCTGCTGCCGTCACCCCTTTTGCTGTGAGAAGAGACCCAGTTCTGCCCCTGTAACTTGAATTAGAGACGCCTGCCCACCAGTGCTGCTGCTGCCGCTATACCTTCAGCCGTAACTGAACCTTTACCTTCCCCTACAAATTCTGGACTTGAAAGTTAGTGAATTTGTGTTATATGAACATTGTTTCATTGACGAACATTCCCTAAGCGATTTCAATAGACACATGAGATAAGTCATTCAAGTGGGACTGGGGATAAACTTTAATATTCATTACTTTCCTATTACTAAATATTCTTCTCGTGCATGCTTGATTTTTCCATGAAGATATCATAAATTGCCCTTATTTGATTAAATACTTATTAATTGATTTCTCATTACCTCTTCTTCTGCTTTTTGAGAGAAAGAGACAGCGCGAATGAAGGCAGTGACTGTTATGTGTGCAAGTCAGGCCTCATCCAACCAGTGATAAATTAACATACGACTTGTAACACCTTGCATAGCCTACAAAAGCTGACAGGTCGTAAAACATCTTCTGCCTCACTTTTCTTGCCGTCCTGTTGGTTGGGGAATACCATAGACACAACAGACCAGCCGTGTATCCCTACGCCAGTCGAGAAAAGTGAATGACGAGGGACTTGGAGCCATGACTTGCTCATGAGGTGAGGTGGCCGAGTGGTTAGCGCGCTGGACCTACAGCCGCTTGCGGCCAGTGGGTGCGGCGTTCGAAGCCGCGCGGTCCCCAGAATTGCATCCTCGAGCAAGATGCTTAACTCCCATTGCTTCTCCCCACCCAGGAGTGAAACCGGGTACCAAATGGCCCTCTTTAGGGCTACCAAACGGCCCTCCTCAGGGCCTCTCCCCAGGTCCTTCGGATGAGACCTTAATAAACCGAGGCCTAAGTGCGCTTAGAACCACTGGACAAGGCGTATTATAAATTATTATTATTATTATTATTATTATTAGTATTATATTATGTTCCAATTAACCAAGATATGTATTTGCTAAACAGCCTTTCATAGCATACAAAGAATGGAAAAAAGGTCACATCCCTCCCTCCTTCCATATCGCAACAACCCGCCGCCATTTTGGAGATCGACGCCGTGAAGATGGTAACCCACATTATGCAGTAACCATGGGTAACACTCGTACAGCTCCTACTTTTAAAAACTGCAGTCAGTGCTTAGATAGCTGTCCTTAGAGAGAGATAACAGTGCTTAGATGGCTGTCCTTAGGGATAACAGTGCTTAGATAGCTGTTCTTAGAGATAACAGTGCTTAGATAGCTGTCCTTAGAAATAACAGTGCTTAGATAGCTGTCCTTAAAGATAACAGTGCTTAGATAGCTGTCCTTAGAGATAACAGTGCTTAGATAGCTGTCCTTAGAAATAACAGTGCTTAAATAGCTGTTCTTAGAGATAACAGTGCTTAGATAGCTGTCCTCAGAGATAACAGTGCTTAGATAGCTGTCCTCAGAGATAACAGTGCTTAGATAGCTGTCCTCAGAGATAACAGTGCTTAGATAGCTGTCCTCAGAGATAACAGTGCTTAGATAGCTGTCCTTAGAGATAACAGTGCTTAGATAGCTGTCCTTAGAGATAGTAGTGCTTAGATAGCTGTCCTTAGAGATAACAGTGCTTAGATAGCTGTCCTTAGAGATAGTAGGGCTTAGATAGCTGTCCTTAGAGATAGTAGTGCTTAGATAGCTGTCCTTTGAGATAACTATAGACTCACTGTTTCTAGAGGCTTGACCTGCTCCTTCCCTATCCTGCTCCGGTGATTTTCGTGATCAATAGCCTTAAACAGCCTAAACATCCGGACAGATCATAGATACCCATTCATGTTTACCTCCGTCTTCCCTCCATCTTGTTACGATCCGCCACCATCTTTAGAAGTCGACGCCACGCTGATGCCAATGCATTATGCAGTAACTCTTGACAGAACTCGTTCCGCTTCTATCTTAAGAATAGCAGTCAGGGCGTGGGCAGCTGTCCGATTCTTCTACATCGATGGACTTCTATGTGTCGTAAAACCTTATCATATTTGAAAAAACAAACAAACAAACAAACAACAAACAAACACCAACCAAACAAACAAAAGCCCACCAAAAAACCATAGAAAGCAAATATCTTTGTTAGTATTTTTTTTAACAAAGATTTTCTCGTGTCATGTATAATGTGAGACACAAGACCGTACACGTAGAAATATTTTTCTCAGTGGGAATGGAAAGTACAGTGTACATATGAGTAACCAGGCACATGCTAGCATGTATGCTGCCATCCATCAGTCACCATGGCCGTTGGCTCGATCATCTTTGATGCTCTGGGGTCACTGGGGACGTCTTTGACGTGTGACGCAAACTTGAACTGATCTTTACGTGTACAGTTCCCGTCTTTTGTACTCTAATGACCCCCCCCCCCCAATCCCCAACTCCTAATACCCACCCCTATCCACCTCACTCCTACTCCCCCTTTTTTTTCAAGCGTCTCCGATCCCATAATTTACTTCCTGCATAGTGAAATTACACTCGTGAAGGCTTACCTCAGCCCAAAAGTGCATCGTTCTCGGAGGAAAGAACTGGCAGTGTTACGAGCATGTCGACTGGCATCAGTGAAGCCTATTGTTGTCTCTCTACCGGGCTTCTACTTTTGGCTGGGTTTCCTGCCACCCTTCTCTTGGACTGCAGCCAAACCAGGAGCCTCTGTGCAGCGCTCCATACATTTTCCTCTGGAAGGCTCACCAAAAAAGCTGCCGATCTGTGGGAAAGGATCCCCTTCTACACAGGGTTTTTCTCTCCCGGTGGCTGTGATGTGGCTGTGGACCTTATTGCTTGTTGTGTTTTCTCGGATCTTTCCCTAACCCAGTGCGCGCATTTATTCGTGGATCCGCGCTCCCGTTTGCATGCTTACAAGTTTGTATGAGTGTATGTGTATGTAAGAACTGCGACATGTGCGCATTTAAGCGCCCGAACATACGCGGATTTGACATATTACGCATGTATGAGTTTCTTTGACGATGTCTATATGTATGCACTTGCGTAAAATTATGCGGCCTGGCTTATAAAATTAAGATTTTTCCTTTGCCTTAATTTTTATCTTGAAAGTGAATGCTGAAAATACTTACATTGCCATCGCTTCATTCAAGCAATCATTTAGAACAAAAATATGACGGTTGTTCGTCTTATAGTAATTGATAACAACATAAATGTGCTTAGTTTGAAATGCTTTCCATCCAAACAGACACGTGAATGACAACGGGTGCATCTTGTCGTCCCGTAAAATAAACTCTCTCGAAAGAGGAAGACGTCTTCACCGCGTGACGTAAGATGCACGTGCAGGTCGTGTTTTTGTCGAGGAGATGCACGGGCTGCGCTCGATTTATCCGCCTGAATCCGTCGGCGGCGGTCCGCCGCCACGTGACCGGCGGTCCTCCGTCACGTGACCGGCTAATCGACAGCTTTCGTGCCAATCGAGCGCTTTCGGCTGATCAACATGGCGGCACAATTGTGATGTTTAGAAGAGTTACTAGACAGCGGTAGCGATGATGAGGAAATATGCTGTCTTCTTGGTTTATGGTAAGGTTTGAGGTTATTGTGTAATTTGAACATTTTCATTACCATAGTAGTCTATGCCCTGATAAGTGACTCCTGAGCCTAGGTGCAGTCAAAGACCCTATAATTATACACTAAGACCACGCACTCGAGCGATTTTCCTTTACGCAAAGGGAGGTCAGAATGTAGAGTTACGTCCCTTTGCGAGATAATTTTCAATTCGAACTTAATGCAGGATTTCTCACCGTCAACCACACATCGTGCACACAATAAAGAAAAAAATCGTAATCTACTTCAATTGTCCAGCTGAGATTGCAGCGAGGTGACAAATTAAGGCACACATGAGTCAGCGGAGAAGGAATTATCGAATATTTTCAGTGTCGAAGCGTCACAAAACATAAACCATAGTCTTGTCGTCGCCATCTTGGATCTTCGCTCGCCTCAGAAAACCTGACGGCGACCCGGCGGTGGGCCGGGTGATCCGCCAGTTATGTGACCTGAAGAAATCGAGCGCAACAAAAAACGCGCCGGTACCCCGTCTCGCCCGCCGGCGGATTCCGGCGGACAAATCGAGCGCAGCCACGTACAGATCGTGTTTTGTTGAGGAAATGCACGTACAGGTCATGGTTTTTGTCGAGGTGATGTACGTGCAAGTCGTGTTTTTGTCGAGGAAATGCACGTGCATGTCGTGTTTTTGTCGAGGAAATGCATGTGCATGTCGTGTTTTTGTCGAGCAAATGCACGTGCAGGTCGTGTTTTTCTCTCTCGAGGAGATGCATGTGCATCTGCCAATCTCCAAGCCAGAGCAAGAGATTGAAGCGTCACACTCGTTTTAGGTACGGGACTTTTAAGATGCGTGGACACCGAAGTCCACAGAAGTTCGGATGTTGAAATATATTGCACGTTGGGATTTTTCAGAGCCATGCATATTAGCTGCAGCAGAACTTTGAAATATAGGGGCTGAAAATGGTACTCCTGATCTCTTCTGATTGACTTGCTAGCACGCATGGCAACCGTAACCTCAGCTTGGGAATGGCCGAGTTCATATTAATCCCGTTGACAAGATCTCAGAGAAGAGCTCGGTATTCATGTCGTTTGAAAATAAGCTCGTAACTTGAAAACTATTCCGTCCATAATCTGTCATAAGAAAAATCTTCATCTTAACTCAACTAAGGAAGTGAAGTATGGGACATGGGTGAAAAATAGAAAATGAAATAGTATACATTTATTTCAAGCGAAGTCTTTCACGAGGAAACACTGTGCGCATACCCTCCAGTTGAATGGGGTTAAGAGCAAACCCACCTCACTTTCCTTCGTGATTTGTAGCCCCCTGTGGGTTTGGGAGTAAGAATTGACCCACCGCGTCTCCCTATGCGATTCATAAGAGGCGAATAACTAGGGACACCGTGACTTGATTCGCGTTTGCTCTAAACTGTACTCGTGATTTTCGTGCTTAATGGCCTTATATAGCCTACAAAGGCTGATAGGCCGTAAAACACCATCAATCCAATTCAATTGTGATTTGTAAAGGGCGAAAAAATAGGAGAAACGACACGAGTTGCTCTTATCCATACCGTAGCTAGCTCTACTGATTTTGTGATGAAGGTCTTACATAGCCTACAAAGGTGATAGGCCGTAAAGTCTCATTACCCATCGGTCATCTGTGCCCATTAAATGGTGTCGAAGAAGACGGAATACAGCATGAAGGCACTCTTTGTGAATCGGATCTCGCTGACAGTCCCAGAGTAGGCCTATTTTTTACTTTTGGTGCCGAGTCAAGTTTTGTAGATGAACCTCGCCGTCTTCTCAGTACCTCCAGTTGTCAAGACGTCTTGGCATCTGTCAGGATCTGGAAAGAAACGGCTCGGAAATCTCAAGACGTTTCCAGACTGGCACACGGCCCTGAGTCGCTACGAAGCCCAAGTCAGCCGAGAAAGACTGGGTCCTCAACATCATAAGGCTGTGTCTGTCGTCCAGGACTGGAAGCGCCCCATTGTCAGCCTTCCCTCGTCCTTGTCCTTGCTGTCCGGACACGCGTCACCCAGTCTTTCTTCCTCGCACGCTCCGGGACGAGATCGAGGTAACCCAGCCAGGCCGAGACGAAAATACGACAGCCCTTGTCATAGCTGAGGGAAGCGGCAAAAAGCGAGGTCAAGATGAAAGCGCTTTCTGAACAATCTTCTCCTCCCCGGCAACCGTCTGAAGCCTCGGGCCCCGGGTTTTCATCTCCGGCTTGGACGAATCAAGGACCGTCCCTCCACTAAAGGGCGTGATTCTTTTTAAAGATGTTTTTCCTCTTTCATTACTTTTTCGCAAGTTTTTTTTTCTTACGCGCCAGAACAGTGACGCCCCTTTTCCCATCTTTTTAAAAATTCGTTCGCGTCATTTTTATTTTCATCTGTGTTCTTGGACAATCGTAAATATGTTTATGTTGTTGTCGTTATCAACCCACCCCGTTGACTCCCCATCCACAATGCCGTTCTTTTCGGTATCCTAACTGAATCTTTAATTATTTTCCTCTACCTCGAACTCTATCCTCGCTCAGTGCCTCCTGGGATCTGATGCCTGGATTCGAATTCACGGCCTCTGTCGAAAGTTCTCCGTCCCGCACATTGCTCTGCATCGCTCCGGTTGCTACCTTTGATTAGGAAACTGCAGGGAATTCAACAAAGTTGTTTAATGTATTGTCTCTTTTAGTCCGGGAGTGGGCTGCATCCATTGCACGCTGCCGCGGGTTTTGCGGCTGAGTCTCGTTGGGTTAGGATAATCGCATCCAGATTTGCATCTCTCGAACAACAGGGTTTGACGGACCGTCAGTCTTTCAAAGCAAAGCAGTTTTCTCGTCGTCTTTTTGCAGTTCAACCGGAAAAGGAAATGGCAACATTGGAAAAATTACGCCAACGCTTGGCTGAAGATCCATGGCCGTTGGTCGCTGGTTCAGCGGGTGGAAACATGTAGTGCGGAATTGGAAGTAGAGAAAGATCGAACGTAGGCGTCGGCTCGTTCGAGTGACACAGTGCTTTATATACTCATCTGTCTGTAGGTTCGGTCGTGGTCAATAACCCCCCACCCCACCCATCCCCGCATCCTCCCCCCTCCCTGTCATTCTAAATATTGCCACCCCCATCGACCCTCTCCCTTCCCACCCAACCCTCCACTCTCGCCCCTCTTTTTGCCTTGCCACCCATTTAAAGCGCATTACATTGTGTAGAATTTTCGGGACTGGGTGGCACTAGAGCGATCCAAAAGCGCTGGCTGCAATGACCGTGTCCTTATCGACGTCCGACGACGTCGGAGCCACGTGACTCAGGAACCTCGCTTTGGAGCGTAAAGTCTAGTTGGTGGTCTCGATCTGCGTAGCATTATCACACAACAGCCCAGCAATCTCCTCATCCAGATGTGCTCATATCACTGTCATAAAGATGGGGTGGGGGTGGGAGGGAGTGGGGAGGAGGGACAGTTTCGCACACTCTCATGAGGAAGCGAAAACGTGATCTGCAGCGTATGTTCACGAAAAGCGCTCTGATCCCAGCCCCCTCCCGCGCCCCCCCCCCCCCCCCCCTCCCCCAATAAAGTAAAAAACTCCGTGATCTAATTATCGTTTTAAAAACGGTTTTGACGCTCTTTCGAAGCGATGAGCACGCGAAAAGTCGATTTGGAGGAAGGATGGGATGAGGTAAATGGCTGGGGATTGGGTGTAGATACGTCATTAAAAGACGTAGTTCATTCCTCACTAGCAGCTCATCATGGTCTCCCGGGCAAAGAGGTAGACACATGAAAACGAAGAAAAGCTCTCTGTTTTCATAAAGGCCCCCTCACACGTAGACACATTTGTGGCCACTCTGCTGTTTACATAGGAAATGTCGCGCTTGTAAGTTGTGAAAAATGCTTTGGGCGTGCTCAAACGTGGCAAATTTCTGGCAATTCAGCTGTTTTCACATGAAATGTCGCCATCGAAAGTCCCCAAACACAATACTCTGTCGAGTGTTTGCCCAATAGAAACACGTACTATTTTCATGTCTGTCGAACACTCCCTTGGACAATCCCTCAAACAGCCATTAAGATGGGTTCCTGCTTGTGATGTAGAGGTGGACATATGTCCAGTAATGTTCAAATGGCGGCCTCGACACGCTCGATTCAAATTTTCTGTGGCTTCCGCTACTTCATCTGTCATTTGTAATATGTGCTGACGCCTAAATATGAAATTCTTGTACAGTTTTTCATTACTAAATCTTTCTAATGTGTGCCGTTTATTGCCAAAGAGCTTTTGTCATCACAAGGATCGCAGCTGACTCGATGAATTAAAAGAAAATACAACACCAACCCGAGCTGAATGTGTGAGCGGAGAGTGGAGTTAAGAATGTATCTAGGATGCGATTTTACACCATAGGGTGTTTTTCTTGTTTTGTTTGTGGGGAACTGGTTTGTTGGGGACTTGTAAATCGAAAGATATGCCACAATATCACAATGAGCACGATGTTACGGGAAAAGTTGGAAAGATATATATCAACACAATTAGTTAGTGTAATACACGCGGCCCTGTGAGTATCGTTATCTCCTACCACGCGGTTGACCCGGGTTCGTTTCCCCGCCGATTCCCTCGTCTGTACATTTTTTTAGCATCTCACCCCATTTCTCATTTATCGTTTTATCGGACACAAGGAATGTCGTGTCCTTTCCCCAAAACTTGCCACATGTAAGGAGGTGTTGTTCTGTACAGCCTCATGAAGGAAAACAAGCTTGACAGGGCTCACGGATAGTTTGGTAACCTTTACCCTCATTCAAGTGAGCCAGTCTCAAGATAAATGTAAAGGTACTCTTTTTATATTGCGACTTTTCACCCATTGATCAGTACTCAAACTGCACACATTTACGCCCTGGTCATAGAGCTACCTCTATTTATCAATCCAACACCACCTGAACTCTCTGAGAAGCATGCAACCAGGCTGCGGATGAACGCACCAAGGTCAGGTTTCACAATTTTCCAGCTGAACCCTCACAGGTTCCCTTTTTACTCCTGGCTGGAGAGAAGCAATGTGAGTAAAGCACCTTATTCAAGGATGCAACTTTAGAATCCGCGCAACTTCGAACACCACACCCAACAGTAAGAGCAGTGTGGGCTATTTTTTCCCTTCCGTTGATCGTCTACAAAGGTACTCCCAGGAAAGAGGCTGTGGAGAACTGTCGATGTGTGTTGTGGAGTCATGGAACTAGGTGTGGCAGAAAACTTGAACTGTGGTGCCGGTCGGAATGAGACACGCTTTCAGTCACGCTGTAAAGCGCCACTTAGCAATATGCAGCACTTAGTTTTACATTCAAAATTACATTTGCTGAAGTTCGACGCTGACGTACGTAGTGGCCGTTTGAAGAAGATTGAAAGTGCCGTTATATATCATGTTACCGCGAGACTGAGCTTACAAGCGAACGCCTCGAAACGTAAAGCTGAAATAGAATGCTGGAGGACTGTTTTCCCGATCATTTCCACCATTTTTCTAAAGGAGTCTGGATTTAGGCAGACTTGGAGATCAGCGAAGTGAGAGAAAGCCAGCCAACTGCTGCCGACCCAAAGCGTCTGCAAGGGGGGGGGGGGGGGGGGGGGGTAACTAGCGTGAAGCCTGCCTTTCATTTGCACCTCAGGCAAGCAGGCTGGGAACTCGTGGGACTCTCTCTCTGGTTGCAGGAAATCCCCTAACCCATCGTTCTGCAGCTCCCTTTCTCTGCAGCGAGCTATTTGCGTCCTCTCATTTGAAATCCAGGGAGAACGCAACAGTCAAAATACCTTCCTCCCCAAAGTGAAGACTGCCTCCCTGCTGGAAACGCACTGAGCGATGTCGTAGTTCAGCCTCGGATCCCTGTCTCTCGTTGTTTCCTCATGTGGGAAGATGGCGCCACTGCTATTACATGTATGTGGAGGGAATGATGATTAAAGATCGTCTCTGGCCTTTCAATGGAGTAGGCTATTCTCTCCGTCAGTATTACGTGAAGAATACAAACGATGAGATAAAGAAAGAAAGAAAGAAATAGAGAGAGAGAGAGAAAGAGAGAGAGAGAAAGAGAGAGAAAGAGAGAGAAAGAGAGAGGCAGAGAGACAGAGGAGAGAAAGCAGAGGAGAAAAAGCAGAGGAGAGCAGAGGAGAGAGCAGCAGAGAGAGAAGCAGAGAGCAGAGACAGAGAGAGAGCGGAGATAGAGAGCAGAGAGAGAGAGAGAGAGAGAGAGAGAGAGAGAGAGAGAGAGAGCAGAGAGAGAGAGCAGGCAGAGAGAGAGAGCAGACAGAGAGAGAGAGAGAGAGAGAGAGAGAGAGAGAGAGAAAGAAAGAGAGAGAGAGAGAACAGAGAGAGAGCAGATAAGAGAGAGCAGAGAGAGAGCAGAGAGAGCACAGAGAGAGCAGAGAGAGCAGAGAGAGAGAGAGAGAGAGAGCAGGCAGAGAGAGAGAGAGCAGACAGAGAGAGAGAGAGCACAGAGAGAGAGAGAGAGATAGAGAGCACAGAGAGAGCAGAGAGAGCAGAGAGAGAGAGAGAGCAGAGAGAGCAGAGAGAGCACAGAGAGAGCAGAGAGAGCAGAGAGCACAGAGAGAGCAGATAAGAAAGAGCACAGAGAGAGCAGAGAGAGAGATAGAGAGCACAGAGAGAGCAGAGAGAGCAGAGAGAGAGAGAGAGCAGAGAGAGAGATAGAGAGCACAGAGAGAGAGAGAGCACAGAGAGAGAGAGCAGAGAACAGAGAGAGAGAGAGAGCAGGCAGAGAGAGAGAGCAGACAGAGAGAGAGAGAGCACAGAGAGAGAGAGAGAGCAGAGAGAGAGAGAGAGAGAGAGAGAGAGAGAGAGAGAGAGAACAGAGAGAGAGCAGATAAGAGAGAGCAGAGAGAGAGAGAGAGAGCACAGAGAGAGAGCAGAGAGAGCACAGAGAGAGAGCAGAGAGAGAGCACAGAAAGAGCAGAGAGAGAGAGAGCAGAGAGAGAGCACAGAAAGAGCAGAGAGAGAGAGATAGAGAGCACAGAGAGAGCAGAGAGAGCAGAGAGAGAGAGAGCACAGAGAGAGAGCAGAGAACAGAGAGAGAGAGAGAGAGAGAGAGCAGAGAGAGAGATCAGATAGAGAAAGAGAGCAGACAGAGAGAGAGAGAGCAGAAAGAGAGAGAGAGCAGAGAGCAGAGAGAGAGATCAGATAGAGAAAGAGAGCAGAAAGAGAGAGAGAGCAGAGAGAGTAGAGAGAGAGAGAGAGCAGAGAGAGAGAGAGCAGAGAGAGAGAGAGAGAGCAGAGAGAGCAGAGAGGAGAGAGAGAGAGCAGAGAGAGAGAGAGAGAGAGGAGGGAGAGAGAGAGAGAGAGAGAGAGAGAGAGAGAGAGAGAGGGAGAGCTGAGAGAAAGACGGAGAGCAGATAGAGAGGGAGAGGTTGGATAATGAGGAGAGAGGGGTTATTTACCTAGAGGTCACACAGTATGCACTGTGTTGATGCTCTCGTATAAACGCTGCAATAGCGAGCAACCAAACACATTTTAAGTGTATCAGTCATAGGGTCCACATTGCAAGTTGAATCAGCGTCTTGAATATGCATATATGCTCAGTACTGAATATTTATTTTTAATGTTGCCATTCCTGGAGCGAACATAGTTTTTCATTCTAGAATGCTCGCATTCATCTCCATTGCAGCTAAGGTGGTATTTGCTACTAATTTTATCTTCACCCTAGGCGTACCTGAGCAAGCAAGATGTTTTAGTTTTCTGTGTAGGCCGACCGCGTTTTACAAAGTAAATATAAATCCAAGAAAGTCTGGACCTGTCTCAGTCAGCATGCATTCAATGTGTAATAAATTGGATTGGTCATTGAGTCTGTCCTTGCTACGTTTCATGACGTAATACATTGCAAACATTTGGATTTTACATCATCTGGAGCGCGTTGCGGCGCTACTTAGCCCAGCAAGATTTGGCTAGTCTCGGTCCAAGGCCAGAACTAGGCCAAAAGCAACGACCCACGAGATCTCGTAGTCGGAAGTGGAGAGAGCAAGATGGCGGCCAGAATGCGAGAAAACTTGAAAAAGATCATTCTTAGAGTAAGAAACAACAACAATTGAACAATACAATACTCAATGCTCGTGGAATTTATTTTACAACGGTTTAGATCTATTAGTCGGTAAATTTACTGGCAAAACATAGCTGAAGTAGGTTGTTTAGGTAGGTTACCTACCCAAATGGTACAAAAACACACACGACGACACGTGCATTGACTCATGAAATGAGTGGACTCCTCCACTGTCAGATTTGGTAGACATGTTTGACTGACTCGGACCGATCTGTGATCTAAACACCAATTTTAAAGACATAACAAGCACTCACCGGTCTGCAACTGCTGCCAACTGGCAGTTGGGACGGTTACATTTAAAAATGTATCATCTAGAAACACAAAGCCAAGTTTTGTGTGTCACACCGCCGCCATTTTTTCTCGTTATTCTCGCTAGGCGGAGCACCTCTCAGAGCTGCTTGCAAAGTCTCGCTTAGGCCTCGTTTTCCTCGGAGCGAGACCGTTGAGAATGCTTGGTTTTCTTGCTTTTCTTGCTTTTCTTGGCAAATCTTGGCAAATCTCGCCGTTTGCAACGCGCCCCTGGTCCATCCATTCAGGTAGTGCCTCATACGTGGCTCTTATATATCGGCTCAATATCTACTTTATCGTATCTGTAATGCCCCTGTGGGTTCGGGATAAGAGTTGACCCACCGCGTCTCCCTACGTGATTCGTAAGAGGCGAATGACTAGGGACACCGTGACTTGCTTTGCGTTTACTCTAAATTGTTCTAGTGATTTTCGTGCTTAATAGCCTTACATAGCCTACAAAGGTTGATAGCCCGTAAAACACTATCCATCCAATCCAATCGTATCTGTAAAAGAAAGACATCATAATCGGAAGTGCTTTTCAGCATCGATGTCAAATCAGAAAGGACGTGTTAGTTTCAAGTTTGCATCAACGTATGTACGTATTGGCTCTTCCATAGCGCCAGTCTCACGCCCATGGGCATGCTCGAGGCGCTCGACACAGTCAGAGTTTAAATAGATGGGTCTTCAGGCAGGATTTAACTGCCTGAAGCGATGATGATTCTCGGAGCTTCTCTGAAAGGCCGTTCCACAGCGTTCGTCCTGCCTTTGAACATGCTCTCTCTCCAGACTTCCTGGTGTTGCAGCGTGGAGCTCGGAGAAGACCCCATGACGACGATCTGCGATCTCTCCCCGGCACATACTTCCTGAGGGGTTCAAATACCTTGGAGCTTCTCCACTGACCCCTTTGTACACATCTCACAGTGTTTTTTACTTGATTCGATGGTGAATGGGTAGCCAGTGCAGGTCACGAAGAACGGATGTCCTATGAGAACGATTGATATAATGATGCTTTTTAACTTTAAATTGCTTAGTCCAAACATAAATCTGACGTACGAATCTTGGAGTATTTTTAGTGTTCAGTGCATGTAGGTGCTTCTCAACTTCAAAGGTTTATTTGGAAAAAGAAGAGTACCAGACATGTCCTCCGTTACTGGCAGTGATGCAGTGCTATTTTTGGCAACAACTATCTAGTTTTTGTTTGAACTTCCTCAAGAAAGCTTTTGCATTATCAACACCCCTATATATCCCAAACCGTTTTGTTAAAATATTTTTAAACTAAGACAACCCTGTTTCTATGTCTGGGGTTGTTGGGTTCAAGAGCGTCAAATACGGCAAGCGAAAAGTAATGAAACTGATAAAGACAAGATAACCCGGGGTTAGGGGATATTATCTTGATCGGTTAGATAAGGTACGCTCGTCAGAGGATCATAGGTTGCGCTTTGCTATATATACTGGTTTCCAGCCAAGGGAGAGTGGAACAGACAGTTGAAATCGTCTGAGTTTATAGATAAATTAGGGTTAAAATAACTCGTCGTTCTGGATACGGGCCCAGGTCAACAACTTTGGCTCAAACGACCGGTTATTTTAAGTAATTAGCGACGTGATTCCTTTCTCTTTGAGTTAGTGTGGTGGTATCCTCTTTAGGGGGATCTGCAGAGGAGTTTCCAACCTACAAATATGAGTTTGTGTGGAGACTGGTATTAATCACCGGGAACGAAGAACACGGACCGTGATGTGGCAAAACTTAGCAATGGGTGATTTGAGTTGTAAGGTAGCTGCAGTGGGTGAGTAGACCCTCGTTTTGTGAATGTTGTTCTCAAATGGGATCGAAGTGACCAAATGCAATCCCTTTGATTCCAGAACTTTCTCTTTTTTGTCTGTCTGTCTGTGTGTCTGTGTGTCTGTCTGTCTGTGTGTCTGTGTGTCTGTCTGTCTGTCTGTCTGTCTGTCTGTCTATCTGTCTCTCTCTGTGTGTGTGTGTGTGTGTGTGTGTTTATCTCTCTGTTTCTGTCTGTCTTTATCTTTCTGTTTTTATCTATCTTTATATCTCCGCTTCTGTCTGTCTTTATCTCTCAGCTTCTGTCTATCTTTATCTCTCTGCTTCTGTCTGTCTGTCTGTCTGTCTGTCTGTCTGTCTGTCTGTCTGTCTGTCTGTCTGTCTGTCTGTCTGTCTGTCTGTCTGTCTGTCTGTCTGTCTGTCTGTCTATCTGCCTGCCTGTCTGTCTGTCTGTCTGTCTGTCTGTCTCTTTCTCGTCTCTATTTTTGTTTGTTATTCTGTCTCTCTGTTTATCTGCTTGTCTGCCTGCCTGCCTGCCTACCCGCCCGTCTCTCTGTCTTTCTCTGTCTCTGTCTCTCTGTCTCTGTCTCTTTCTGTTTGTCTGTCTGTCTGTCTGTCTGTCTGTCTGTCTGTCTGTCTGTCTGTCTGTCTGTCTGTCTGTCTGTCTGTCTGTCTGTCTGTCTGTCTGTCTGTCTGTCTCTCTCTCTCTCTCTCTCTCTCTCTCTCATCCCCACCCCCTCTCTGGCTGCCAAGGAGCTAGCAGAATACCACCGAAAACCCAGCTGATGAGTGGGGTATCAGATGACTAGGGCCGTGTGTTAAGTTCCGTACGAGTTGGCAAATTTGCAACGTGGTGCTACGTAGATACATGATGCAGGAGAGGCCCTGGGTAAGACTTCAATGGTGCAACAGTAAACTCCACGCCACTCGCAGTGGAAATTAATAGTTCTGGAATCTATTGTAAGGAAGACAGACGAGACTCAATGAGTTTGAGTGTTTTTACGTCGGTGGACTGTAGCTTTTGTATCTCAAGTATCTCTGTGTTTAAAGAAAACATTGATATAGACATTGTTTCCAAGGTGTGAATTTCAGTCACTTATAGGGATAAATTGCCGGTGACTCTGTTATTCATTAAAACAGCTCTTTGCGGGTATATCTGTGCAAACACAAGCTGTTATGCGACAGGTACTAATTAAAGCAACTGGCCTTTTACATGCACTGTAGACTTATATTCTATGTCATTTGCCCTCGGTTTAAGAGTTAGACATATATATATTTATTTAGGAACTTAAAACGCGGCGTGTGTCATGAATGCATGTAAACATTGACACCGTAATGTTTCTATACTGGGTATCTGAGAAGCCTTATGTCATGAATCTCTTCAGCTAATGTTGCTTGCACCCACAGTCCGCTCAAAGCATTGGTCAGGTATGTAGGTACCTCGAGTGTATTCAAGTACATACGGTCCTCGAAACTGGTGAGGCAGCAATCTTTCAAAGATGGTGAGATCGCATAAGATTAATATCTACAGAACTAGGCTTATGTTTTCCGTTTCGCCTTAGGGTCCACGTTTCACCCAATGACCGCTAAAGCATAAAACAAAAAGTTGTTAGGACTTCCTACACGATCTTACCGCAGCGATGAGCAAAACTGACTCTTCCGGTCCCAACCTCTGTCAAGATGCTCGAAGCTCGTATCGAAACAAGCGGCACTTCCAGTAAAGCATGATTATTCCGTTTGAATTGTTGGAATGCAGGGTCATTCATTATTCTTCCTTGACGATGGGGGATGCTCTCTGGAGGCCGATGCTCTGGATTATTGATGACGACGCACACCTCCAGGAGAGGTCATTTGAAGCCTGCATACATGTATGCTCCCAGTCTGACGTGCTCAAATCCCCCTGACCAGAGCTTGGGATCGCTGCTGTACATCGTTCTTCCTGGATGCAGTGTTTACGAGAGAGCGACACGCATAGAGAAAGGCAGAGAGGCGGAGAAGAAGACAGAAAGACAGACAAACATTCAAGACAGACACTCAAGACAGACATACAAGACAGACAAGACAGACAAATAGAGACAAAACGGACAAAGACAGACCGAAGGACAGATTGAAGGAGATATTAAAGGACAGATTACAGGACAGACCGAAGGACAGACCGAAGGACAGACCAAAAGACAGACTAAAAGACAAACTGAAGGACAGACCGTATAGACAGACCGAAGGACAGACCGAAGGACAGACCGAAGGACAGACCAGACAGACAGACAGACAGACGGACGGACGGACAGACAGACAGACAGACGGACGAACGGACGGACGGACGGACGGACGGACGGACGGACGGACGGACGGACGGACGGACGGACAGACAGACAGACAGACAGACAGACAGACAGACAGACAGACAGACAGACAGACAGACAAGAGAGGCAGATCAGAGAGGCAGACCAGAGAGACAGACCAGAGAGACAGACCAGAGAGACAGACCAGAGAGACAGACCAGAGAGACAGACCAGAGAGACAGACCAGAGAGACAGACCAGAGAGACAGACCAGAGAGACAGATCAGAGAGACGAGACAGACCAGAGAGAGAGACAGACCAGAGAGACAGACCAGAGAGACGAGACAGACCAGAGAGACGAGACAGACCAGAGAGACGAGACAGACCAGAGAGACAGACCAGAGAGACAGACAAGGGAGAGAAACCAGAGAGACAGACCAGAGAGACAGACCAGAGAGACATACCAGAGAGACAGACCAGAGAGACAGACCAGAGAGACAGACCAGAGAGACAGACCAGAGAGACAGACCAGAGAGAGAGAGACAGACCAGAGAGACAGACCAGAGAGACAGACCAGAGAGACAGACCAGAGAGACAGTCCAGAGAGACAGACAAGGGAGAGAAACCAGAGAGACAGACCTGAGAGACAGACAAGGGAGAGAAACCAGAGAGACAGACCAGAGATACAGACCAGAGAGACAGACCAGAGAGACAGACCAGAGAGACATACCAGAGAGACATACCAGAGAGACGAGACAGACCAGAGAGACGAGACAGACCAGAGAGACAGACCAGAGAGACAGACCAGACAGACAGACCAGAGAGAGAGACAGACCAGACAGACAGACCAGACAGACAGACCAGAGAGACAGACCAGAGAGACAGACAAGGGAGAGAAACCAGAGAGACAGACCAGAGAGACAGACCAGAGAGACATACCAGAGAGACAGACAAGGGAGAGAAACCAGACAGACAGACCAGACAGACAGACCAGACAGACAGACTAGACAGACAGACCAGACAGACAGACCAGAGAGACAGACCAGAGAGACAGACAAGGGAGAGAAACCAGACAGACAGACCAGAGAGACAGACCAGAGAGACAGACAAGGGAGAGAAACCAGAGAGATAGACCAGAGAGACAGACCAGAGAGACATACCAGAGAGACAGACCAGAGAGACAGAGCAGAGAGACAGACCAGAGAGACAGACCAGAGAGACAGACCAGAGAGACAGACCAGAGAGAGAGAGAGACAGACCAGACAGACAGACCAGACAGACAGACCAGACAGACAGACCAGAGAGACAGAGCAGAGAGACAGACCAGAGAGACAAACCAGAGAGACGGACCAGAGAGACAGACCAGAGAGACAGACAAGGGAGAGAAACCAGAGAGACAGACCAGAGATACAGACCAGAGAGACAGACCAGAGAGACAGACCAGAGAGACGAGACAGACCAGAGAGACGAGACAGACCAGAGAGACAGACCAGAGAGACAGACCAGAGAGAGAGAGATAGACCAGACAGACAGACCAGACAGACAGACCAGACAGACAGACCAGATAGACAGACCAGAGAGACAGCAGAGAGACAGACCAGAGAGACAGACCAGAGAGACGGACCAGAGAGACAGACCAGAGAGACAGACAAGGGAGAGAAACCAGAGAGACAGACCAGAGATACAGACCAGAGAGACAGACCAGAGAGACAGACCAGAGAGACGAGACAGACCAAAGAGAGAGACAGACCAGAGAGACAGACCAGAGAGACAGACCAGAGAGAGAGAGACAGACCAGACAGACAGACCAGACAGACAGGCCAGACAGACAGACCAGAGAGACAGAGCAGAGAGACAGACCAGAGAGACAGACCAGAGAGACAGACCAGAGAGACAGACCAGAGAGAGAGAGACAGACCAGACAGACAGACCAGACAGACAGACCAGACAGACAGACCAGAGAGACAAAGCAGAGAGACAGACCAGAGAGACAGACCAGAAAGACGGACCAGAGAGACAGACCAGAGAGACAGACAAGGGAGAGAAACCAGAGAGACAGACCAGAGATACAGACCAGAGAGACAGACCAGAGAGACAGACCAGAGAGACGAGACAGACCAGAGAGAGAGACAGACCAGAGAGACAGACCAGAGAGACAGACCAGAGAGACATACCAGAGAGACAAACCAGAGAGACAGACCAGAGAGACAGAGCAGAGAGACAGACCAGAGAGACAAACCAGAGAGACAGACCAGAGAGACATACCAGAGAGACAGACCAGAGAGACATACCAGAGAGACAGGCCAGAGAGACAGACCAGAGAGACAGACCAGAGAGACGAGACAGACCAGAGAGACAGACCAGAGAGACAGACCAGAGAGACAGACCAGAGAGACAGACCAGAGAGACAGACCAGAGAGACAGACCAGAGAGACAGACCAGAGATACAGACCAGAGACAGACCAGAGAGACAGACCAGAGAGACAGACCAGAGAGACAGACCAGAGACAGACAAGAGAGACAGACCAGAGAGACAGACCAGAGAGACAGACCAGAGAGACAAACCAGAGAGACAGACCAGAGAGACAGACCAGAGAGACAGACCAGAGAGACAGACCAGAGAGACATACCAGAGAGACAGACCAGAGACAGACCAGAGAGACAGACCAGAGAGACAGACCAGAGAGACAGACCAGAGAGACATACCAGAGAGACAGACCAGAGAGACAGACCAGAGAGACAGACCAGAGAGACAGACCAGAGAGACAGACCAGAGAGACAGACCAGAGAGACAGACCAGAGAGACAGACCAGAGACAGACCAGAGAGACAGACCAGAGAGACAGACCAGAGAGACAGACCAGAGAGACAGACCAGAGAGACAGACCAGAGAGACAGACCAGAGAGACAGACCAGAGAGACAGACCAGAGAGACAGACCAGAGAGACAGACCAGAGAGACAGAACAGACAGACAGACAGACAGCAGGACAGACCAGAGAGACAGACAGCAGGACAGACATACAGGAGAGACAGACAGGAGAGACGGACAGGAGAGACGGGCAGGAGAGACCGGGCAGGACAGGACAGACGGGGCAGGGCAGGACAGACGGACAGGACAGGACAGAAGGGGCAGCATTTGGACAGCACAGGCAAAGCAAGTGGCAAAGAAAGTGGCAAAGAAAGTGGCAAAGACAGAGGCAAAGACAGGGGCAAACAAAAGGACAATATTGCCATAGAAAGATAAGAAAAACAGTCCGAGGCCTAGAGACAGACATAGAGACAGGCAAATAGACCCGCGCCTCCTCCCTCCCTCCAAAGAGAAAGAGAGAGGGAGGGGGGGGGGTACTGAGAGAGTGGGTGAGAGGGAGAGAGGGGGAGAGGAAGAGAGGAGACGGAATGAGGAAAGGAGTGTGAGAGAAACAGACAGACAGACAGACCGACGGAGAGGGAGACACAGACAGAGAGTTAGAGAGAGACAGAGAAAGAGAGAGAGACAGAGAGACAGACAGAGAGAGACAGACAGAGACACAGAGAGAGAGAGAGAGAGACAGAGAGAGAGAAATAGAGAGAGAGAGAGAGAGAGAGAGATAATGGGAGAGAGAGACAGACACAGACAGAGAGACAGAGGGAGAGAGAGAAAAACTGAGAGAGAAAAAATGAAAGACAGAGAGAGGAGAGAGAAAGAGAGGATGGGAGAGAAAGAGAGAATGGGAGAGAGAGGATGGGAGAGGGAGAATGGGAGAGAGAGAATGGGAGAGAGAGGATGAGAGAGAGAGAGAGAGAGAGAGAGGATGGGAGAGAGAGAGGATGGGAGAGAGAGAATGGGAGAGAGAGGATGGGAGAGAGAGAATGGGAGAGAGAGAATGGGAGAGAGAGAATGGGAGAGAGAGGATGGGAGAGAGAGGATGGGAGAGAGAGAATGGGAGGGGGAGAATGGAAGAGAGAGGATGGGAGAGAGAGAGAGAGAGAGAGAGAGAGAGAGAGAGAGAGAGAGAATGGGAGAGAGAGGATGGGAGAGAGTGGATGGGAGAGAGAGAGAGAGACAGAGAGAGAGAGAGAGAGAGAGAGAGAGAGAGAGAAAATGGGAGAGAGAGAATGGGAGAACATGTGTAAAGACGGCGAGGAACACCAAGAAGGAAAAGTCTTACTAACGCAATGACTGGTGGGAAAAGAGGCGTTCTTCAAAACACGAGACGCATAAGATGCAAATTTCATGCGCCCATTTAATTTATAAATAATAATACATCTACGTGTCAAGACACAGTTTGTTTGAAATGTCGCTGATGATAAGACTTGGAAAAATAACAAGTCAAAATGATTTGAAACATGATTGAAATAATTTAGTTCTGCCTCTGAACTATAAAAGCAAACCGCATCAACAAAAATGAAAACGAAAATATATTCGTGGTTTACATGAGCAATCATTCGAACAATAAACATGTCTACACCGTATTGCTTTCACTTCTGATAGTCTTAATCGACAATCAAAATGATAGCCAGGGTCGAATGCACTGCTGCTGCAAATTGAAATCTTCACTTCATAATCTAAGCACATCTCCCGATGCTTATCACAACAGGCAAGATTTAATCGAACAATTTTTCCCAAATGGGAGATCAATCGAGATAGTCAGCATCTCAGTACATAGACCCAAGGAGTTACGAGGTAGGACAGACAAGAGGAAACCACGAAAAGAACGAGGGAAAACGGAGAGGTTGTGGCAATGCAATTTTATGTGTACATTGTAACAGCAGGTACGAGACCGTACACTCAAGCCACGAGTCAACAAACCACACAAACAACCAAGCTATCATGGAGTAAGGGCCTCAGCACTTCGGTTACTGCGCGTTGAATTAGAAGGGTAGGGCAGGGGCTAAACATCAGGGATTTTGGCAAGGAGCTTGCACTT
This sequence comes from Theodoxus fluviatilis, assembly GCA_034096865.1. Lineage (NCBI taxonomy): Eukaryota > Metazoa > Mollusca > Gastropoda > Cycloneritida > Neritidae > Theodoxus > Theodoxus fluviatilis. Next base: position 46,171 of record JAWQFJ010020312.1, on the reverse strand, counting down.
CGAGTTTAGACTACAGGCATTACATTAGTATATTCCTCACACTGTAAGGGACAATACGGAAGGCAGTAGCTACGACGTCTATGCATTGCTTGTCTTCGTCATGCATCGTTCTTGTTACTTTGGAGACTGCATCGGAACGTATTAGGAGTCTTGTAGCTACGGGTAGTCATGTAGTACAGTCGTGTCCTATCACAAACGCGCATGCACACACGCATACATCCACGTACGTGACATACTGAATTCACACAGGAACGTACAAACACCTTGAATGTCCTAACCTTTCGGAGGGTTTCTTTGAGGGGGAAAAACCCGAGATTTGAGACAGTTCTTTTCATTCCCAAATGTCTATTTTCAACTTCACAGAAGCTGCCTAATTTTTTGTGTGGGGGAAGTGGTGATGCCACGTGAATAACAAAATACCTTTTTGCACTTTTTTCCTAGTGAGGAAAGTTTCTTTCCTCATAGTTTTGGCATAAGATTCGTGCATTTCATTTTTATGAGTTCATTATGATGTCTGAATTTCTGAGTTTTTTCGGGTATTGTCATGCAGCAAGGACGGGATTTTTTTCTCTCTCGAAAGATGTCTTATTCTAATTCAGTTTGATTTACGCTGTCGGAGCTTTTGAAGTTCAAACTTATACCGTCCCGCGAGCGTATAATTGCAGAAATCACTGGCATCTAGCCTGTTTCATTGGACAAAACGACAGTCATTGTGCTCACAATCCAGTCATCCATCCATCATTCCATTAGCTACTGGGGAAAGCCTTACAGGCAATGTTAATCATATCACAGTCACTATAAAAACTTCACTTCCCGATCAAAATGTGGGACTAAAAGCCTCAACATCGGGTTGTGGCTCTACCGAGCAACAAGCAGCTTATTAATGAATGTGTCAACAACCGTAATGAATGTACATCTGCTTCCTGCTTCATAACCGTTGACTCATTCAGAACAGAGAGATACATGCAAAGAGATGGTTAACGTATCGCACCTCCGACTCGTCTGCTCTGCTCGTTTCTTCCTGCCTTGAGGCGCTGCGAACAGGGCAAACAGGGCAAACAGGGCAGGTGAGAGTCGCTGGCAGCACAGACGGGCCGGGCCAAGCTCTCGCTTGGAGCACCCAAGCAGACAGAAGACTCTCCAAGCCGCTTTTCCCTCGCAGAAAGGCTGGGAGCGGACTCCAGGCAGTCTGGGCGCCGACAAAACGCCTTTATCACAGTCCTTTGCAGTTCAACACATGCTGACGCGCCGCAGACGTCTCGTAGACCTGAGCGCCAGTTTTGTTTGGCGCAAGCTGGTCAGGCACTCACACCATGAACGCCGTCCCTGCCCGTCACCGAAGCACTTTGTCCAGGTCTACCGCCGGGCGCACACAGGATTTATTTTGGGGACACAAATGGGAGATCAGCCGCCGGCTGAGAATCTTCATAACGTCTTTGAAGCGATCTAAATGGGCCGGTGATTGTCGATTAGTTATTGCAGAACAGGATTACCGCCTGTAAGGTCTAGTTTTGGCACGCACACCCTAAGCCTGCCAGCCATGCACCGATCCTTTCATCTCGATCGGTTTGCGAGGGAGCACTGGATGCTGACAGGAATTCTTATTCTGATTAGACAAGAACAATCCGCACAACAGTGAGAAAATATAGTTTTGAAGTACACTCTAGAACATTTCCCCAACACTAAAATCCCAGACATACTGTCAAAAACAACCCTATTTCTTCCTATGAGAATATAGAAAAGAAAACAGAAAAACATCGGAAAACACGCTTCACAATTTCCGTGGGTCTCGACAGTCAATTCTAATGAGTGCGTCCCCCGACTCAGCATATTATGATTGCAACTGCATTTTGTGTGAATGTCTCTTTGCATTACGGATTGGCGGCTTTGGAAAGAGCACTCTCCCTCTCTCTGTAGTCTTCCACTTCCCAAAGGGGACGATGAGTTCAATAAATAATACATTAGTGTATTTATCACACGGCGGCTTCGAAAACGGGACGAGTTGAAAACCACTCGCACATCACATTACATTGCACCAGGTTGACTACCGCACAGTCACATTGGGAGGGGTTGGGGCAGTCTGGGGGACTCAGGCGACATTTTGACATTAGATTGATAAGCGCTTGGGAGGTGAAGGTCATGAAACATCTTATTTACATATTTACATATCCACAGTGTCCCTGCTTGCCCCTCCTATGCGATGAGCGACTCAGCGAATGACCCAGCCATCAACCACGTGATCCCGGGGTAAACTTTTGAACTGGGTCAAAACTGGTGGTGACATCATGTCTGTGCACACACCTCTCTGAATACATTTCTTCCAAACCAACTAGTGGAACGGACTATAACACTGCAATGGCGTGTACGTGTTGAAATAAATCTTTTTTTGTACCACAGTCTATATGCTTAAAATCATCAGGAGAGAAAGAGAGAGAGAGAGAGAGAGAGAGAGAGAGAGAGAGAGACAGACAGAGACAGAGAGACAGACAGACAGAGACAGAGAGAGAGAGACAGAGAGTGACAGACAGACAGACAGAGAGAGACAGACATACAGAGAGACAGACAGACAGACAGACAGACAGACAGACAGACAGACAGACAGACAGACAGACAGACAGACAGACAGACAGACAGACAGACAGACAGACAGACAGACAGACAGACAGAGACAGACAGACAGAGACAGACAGACAGAGACATAGAGAGACAGAGAGACAGAATAGAAAGCTCTGAATCATGTTTTAAGATGTATTTTGCCTCTGCATGAGAAGCAGGACAGAGAAATAAAAATATTGCCGGAGTGCCAACGGATTCCATAGAACTTTCTGGAGACAGTTGCAGAAACAAATGCCTTTCGCAGAGGTGAAAGTTACATGGGTGCACAGCGAAGATCAACACACGCCATCCTGAGGCGAATGGGCGTCAGCAGTTACGGTGATGTTTTGGAAGCGCTCAAGGGAGAAAGTTCACTTCTCTGTCAGCAGTTGAACTAACGGGTAGTCCTCAAGTTTTCCCCACCCTACACAGTCCTTGTATACAAATAATTCGTCGCCTAAGTGGATGGCACACAATAAATACATAATGTCAACATGAGAAACGGCTATATGAAAGAGAAGGGGTTACAACAACTTCCACTTTTAACGCATTGTCGATTCACAATCGAGTAGCAATAGGGATATCACCTGTCTCACTCAGGTATGTTGCTTCTGTCGCATTGTTGTCTCTGACCAATGCTGGTCCTGCACGACTCTTGGCGATGAAGATGATGCAAAAGATGAATCACACTTGGGGTTCAAATCAACAACGAACACAAGCGAGTTACAGAAACAAAATCGGCAATGAACATGTGCAGAGCGGGTCGTGACTTCGTGCCAAAGTTGAAGTCCACACTCCTTTGGAGCAAAACTTTGAACGAAATGAGCACTTATAGAACTTACTTTGGAGAGTTTATGTTGGAAATACTAAACAGTCGTGCTAAATAGCGTATATTATGCGAAAATAGAACCGGTTAAAGATTCAACAACAATTTCACAAACCGCAACCAGAGCAGTTTTGGGGTGAGTTCACAGTCGACCTGCAACTCCGATAGCTCCTTTCAGATGCACGTGACATGTCGGTCTGGAAGAATGGTGTGAGTTTTGGAAAGGGCAGCCAAAGCACAACTTCATCTTTACAGTGAAGCAGTTCACAAAAACTCTCATCACGTTTGTGAGTGGCTCTTGGCAGATTTCCACTTGCACGAGTCCATGTCAGGGGGCGATCTCCTCTCCACGAGAACAAGAAGACTTCCTCGTCTTTCTCAAGCTTCTCATCACATACAAAGGCACACAGCTTGAAGATCATATGGCTCTGAGTTCTAGTCTAAGTTTTCAGTCCTTAGAACGATGCATGTAGATCTACTGGCTCACTGTACAGCGTTATCTATTCTGAGAGTTTTGTACATGGGAGAAATACAATGGACTGCTGAACAAGCAACGGACGTTAGTAAGACATTCAACAAAGCATCAACCGTACACTGTACATTGCGAGAGAGTGTTCGCCATCTCCAATAGAGACGGGTGTCACATGAACGTCTTGGTTTATAAGTTCCAAGTCTATTTTCAACAGTTGCCATGTTGGTATCGTCTCAGAAGTAGTGCAGTGTGAATTTTCTGTTCAGTCCATCCGTACCTTGACTTGACTCCTCGGAGGTTCAAAATGACATAGTGAGAGAATCCCAAACGGAACGTCTGTAGAGTATGTGAGAATTAAAAAAATTATATTCCTTTCCTAAACAGTGGCTTTTTCACCATCCGGTCTGTGTCTCATGCCAAAGAGAATGCAGTGTACATGTCCATTATTTGTCTTTGTTCTCCCCACTCTTCAAGAACTTCCACAGCATGAACAAGCGAGACTGGTGAGAGGGAAAGGAAAGGAAAACCCGCTAGAACATCTTGTGCGTCTAAGTTTCCGTGACCGTTGAAACATCAAAATTCGATTTATTCATTTGATTTTGGTTTTGTTAGGATTATTCTTTAAAGTAAATAACATTGCTTTTCAATATCGCAGTAGAGTCACTTCAGCTCTACTCAGAAATTTGACTCAGGAAATGCAACACCGGTCATTCTTTGAAGGGGCTCTTTCAGCAGTTGCTCAGGTGAAAGTTCTGAGTTTTCTATCGCGAATATGTTCTCAAACACCAAGGCTGCAACTGGTTCGTCGCTTAGACAATGCACCCCATTTCTTGACCATGATCCCGTACTTTCCGAAGGTAACTACATAACTTTGATTACTTGGCCACTGTGTGAGCCTGGCATGCTTGCATGCTGTGGATACGCATCTCAGCGTAACATTTGTATTCGCGGTTTATTTTCTCTTTCGTCATTGGACACTGCACTGTCCATGTCTTCCGTCGTCAGGAAGCCATTTCTTTAGGGTTTCACATGACGAGTGGCATGCAGAGGCAGATTAACCAGTCCAGCGCAGCGGCATATTCGAAATAGGATTATGTGACACAGATGTGTAAAACAGACCTTCCAGAAGCACATTCGAGCTTTCTCGTTTCGAGTGCTCCCATGACAGAGCTGTCGCTGTGACTGAGGATTGTAGCGTACCCGGGTGGCGACTGAGCTCTCCGTATTCAATAGAACCATAGCTATGGCAAGACAAGGCTTTAATTTGACAACAGGTCCACCGGGTGTACGTGCTTTCGCTTTGATCCTCGCTCAATCAGACAAGGGAACAGACCTTAATCATCTTATCACTCCTGTCGAGAGCGTTCGGCGAGTGATGGCCATAACTTGCTCTGAGCCAGGCAGAGGGAAAGCGGCTGCGCCACAGCAAGAGCCATCTGCCCGTGTCGTACAGCGACATTTTCATGGCTTGCCTCTCTGTCTGCCTCCAGTGTGGCAAGGGAGAGGGAGAAGCCCGAGCTATGGTCTCGGCTCTCCGTCTCATAGAGAGGTGACTTTGCCAACCCTTTGCAAGGTTATCACGGTGAATTAAAGTCGCAGTTCTTCTTCATCTTCATATCTTAGTCTCGCCGTTGTTGGCGGACCCATTTCCCATCTGCACGGTGGTGTGTCCCTGACTATGGTAACGGACCATAGTTTCTGCGGGGCGTAACGAGTCTCTTCCGTACTGCTCCACGTAACTCTCGCTGCGCATGCGCATGTTGATACCTCGGCACCGGAAGCACAGGATCTCCTTGAATGGCGTCCGGAATTCGCGGTTGAAGCGCGCGTATATGACCGGGTTGAGGAAAGAGTTGAAGTAGCCCAGCCAGTTGAGCAGAGAGAAGAGCCAGGCGGGCGTATCTATGAAGGGGCGCACCAGCGCCAGAATGAAAAAGGGCAGCCAGCACAGCGTGAAGCCTCCCATGATAATGCCTAGCGTCTTGGTGGCCTTGCGCTCGCGGTGGTAAGTGCCCTTGTGGCTGCTGCGCGGCAGTAGGGACCGGATGGTGAACCGCCGCCGCTTGAGCGAGTTGCCCCGCCTGGAGAGGAGATCGGAGCCGGCGTCCTCGTCGCCGCTGCCGGGCACCGTGAGCGAGTTGGTGTCCCTCAGGTTGCCGTTCGGCAGCACGTGGCTGTCGCCGCTGTCGTTGGAGGGACGACCGTGTCCCACCTGGTGCATCTCCTGACCCCGGTCGAAGCTGCCAATTTTGGAGCGCGGGTCCGCTTTGTGGATGCG